>CAMOHE010026340.1:0-11127 GCA_946598075.1 Artocarpus hirsutus | reverse complement strand
TTATTTTAGTGTTATTAACCTTTAGTTTTAGTTTTAATATTAGTTATAGTAATTTGTTTTTTGCCATTTAGTATGTGTTACTTGTATTTGGTGTTTGAAAGAACTTTGAACAATATTTAGCATTTTGGTGTGAGAATATGTTACTTTTTATGTGTTTGTGATGCCTAAGTATTATTGTGATACCCACCACATATTTGGAGATTTTTTTTTAGGGGAATACAAATTTTTCACGACGGTCCACATGTTTGGAGATTTTTGGAGATTTTTTTTTAGGGGAATACCAATTTTTCACGACAGGTTTTTAAAAAACCGTCGTGAAAAATTTGCACTCCCACCGGTCTCACGCGCCAATTATTCTATTACACGACGGTAAAAAACCGTCGTGAAAACTCGGTCTTATTCCACGACAGAAGTTTCCACGACGGTTTTTTAACCGTCGTGAAATTTTTCCACGACGGTTTATAACCGTCGTGAAATCCACATTTTGTACTAGTGACTTTTATATTATATAGAAAAGAGGTAGTCAAGATGCTTATTCAATTTTTCAAAAAAAAAAAAAGTTGATCTCCTCAAATGGCATCAAAATCATGCCAAATTTAAGAATAAATACATTTACGATAATCTCATAAAAGTTGTTGTGATTAAGAAATGTTATTAGTTATTTTCTTCTTTGCAAAATCATAAGTCCCTAAATTAAAAGTGCTGCAATTTTTTAGAGAAAAAAAATATATAAATAGTGTAAACGGGCTTAAAGCACGTGGCTCGTGCTAGTCTATAATTTGAAGACGGAATACCTTATTTTCACTTTTTATTCTTCAACCTAAGGTATATTTGGCCTTTTAGCTTTAACAAAAGGGTGTTTTGTTACTATCACATATATGTGTACATCATATCTGTACATGAGCCGAAATACAAAGTGATAGTTGGTTTGTTATTTACAGCAATTTAATGACAAATTTTTTTTAAAAAAATTAATATTTACTACTTAGATATCCTCATAATCTTAGACCCAAAAAAAAAAAACCTTAATAGCATACGAAATTTATATTTACATTAAAAAATCAATTAACTAACTAGTTATCCAATTCTCACTTTGTAACTACTCGAAAAAGATTTCCATTTTGGAGTATAAATATTTTGACTTTCAATTAGGAATATCAACACAATAAAATTCCTCCTATGTACCATATTCTCCTATTCTTTCATTTCTATAAAGTGCTTTTACGTAAATGAGTTACAATGTGGAATGTATTCTACACAAATAATAGATTTAGAATGTTAATGACAATATCTATTTTATACGAAAATTATTGTAAGCAATAAAAAAGAATAATGATTCATCCGGAATCACTCTCTTTATATTTTTTTATATATTTTTTCTACTAAGACACGCGAGTATATTTATTATTAAAAAATTTATAATATTTTTTCTTGAAATTAATAATGTCGTTCTACGTTTGCTCTAATTATTAACCATGTTCACCGCTGCCCTACTGTCGTTTGGGCTTTTTCCTCCGTCTTCACCAAACAAAAAAACTCCCATCTTAATTCCGCCTCCCAATCACTTGCGGTCTCTACCAGGTTGGCTCTCTCCTCCATCGGTTTAGCTCTCACTATGCGGCTCTGCCCGTTTCTCTCTCTTGGGGTTTTCTCTTCGTAATCGGGATTGGATCCCTCTCTATCTTGCGGTTTCTTCTTTGTAATCGGTTCAACTCTACAACTAAACTAATGCCTCCGTCTATTTGGGCAATTCTGGCGCCGCCTTTTCACTTCGCTAACCATTCGTGTCTTGAATAATGCTGGTTGTTGTTCTTGATTATTAATATGTAATTTTTGGACTTAAAAGGTGTTTGACATGTGGTTAAAACTATTAGTTAGAAGTATTTTTATTATAATATGTGACAGTTTTACACTATTATTTTTTTTATTATTATTGAAGTATATAAAAACTGTACACTATTTACAACAGAGAAAATAGTCTAATCCTCGGTCCGAATTGACTTGTTAAACAAGCTATTAGTAAGTTTTAATTGTTTTAGCGTAGTGCTATGATGGGGACTCGTTCCAGCCTTCTGGATTTTTCTTTGCTCTTCTGGTACTTCATCTTTGGCGGAGTGAAGAGTTTTGGCGTGGTTTTTAGGCAGCTAAGGTAAGCCCCATTTGATGTTGTCACAATTCTCACAATATTTTTATTTTTCATAACAAAATTATTTTCACCTATTTTTAAAAATATTTCTAAATAAAATAATTGATTTTCTCTTATTATTTTCGGTTTAACCCCATTAAACAAATTATACTTGCCCTTCATGTTAATTTATTATGGGTAGAATTTTGTTCATGTTACCATGTAATTTGAGAAAGACATTAAAGAAAAGCTTGTGGTTGATTAGCTTTTCTTTCAACATATTCGGTTAGATTAAGAGTTAATTTTATCAAATATCTTTGAACTTTATTCTTTTTTCAAAATTAGTCCATGTACTTAAAAGTGTTTTAATTTAACCCTTGAATTTTTTGTTGTCTTAAATCTAGTCCCTTAATTATGTTCAGTTAAATTTTGGATGAAAAAGTTAGAATTATTTTCATGAATCCCCTGACCTATGAACCCTATTTCATTTTACCCCCGATCTTTTAAAACCACTTAAAACACCTCTGAACTATAAAAAGCTTGTCACTTTGCCCCTTTCGTTTAATTCTATCTATATCTGTAACAAAATTGTTGACGTTGCATGTAATTTATGAAATATTAAAAATTATATTAGAATTATAATTAACTATATACAAAAATAATTAAATATTGAAAAACTTGCTTTAATTTTTTCCTAATTTTTTACTCCCTCACTTCCTTATCTCTCGCTCTCTCTCTCTTAATTTCTCTCTCTACAATAAGCATATTACATGTTCTTCACTAAAGAATTTAAATCACTTGATAGAGTTTTCTAACAATGGTAGTACCAATGCCATTTCACATCAAGCTAGAACAATTTAAGAAATTTAACAGCTAGTTTTTTTGTCAACAGCTCATAGATAATGAAAATTACATATAACTCAAACCAAAAAACTGGAAACACAAATTCGTACTAAATAAAAACCATGTATATGATTAATTAACAAATGCATAAAAGAACTCAAATAAAGAAAATAAATCCCCATTCGCCCACTAGCATACCCTCGTCACTCCCACTGCATTGCCACCAACCCACCCTTCGTTACCCACCTCCGTTCGTTCCCCACTTGTCTACAATAGCTACCCCACCACTGTCGTATCCTCCAACCCATACGGTCACTCTACACCACCCCGTCGCTAGCCAAATTGGGAGAGAGAGCAGAGATAGAGAAAGAAGATGAAAGAGAATAAGGAAAGAAAGATTGTTAGAAAGGAGGGAGAGGGAAAATAGAAAAAAAAAATATAATTATAATTATAATTATATTATTTTTATATGTTCAATTATGATTTTAATATTTCCAAAAATGTTGATTACATATATTTTGAAATATTTTGATTACATATTATGTTAACAATTCCGTTACAGACATAGATGGAATTGGACGGACATGGTAAAATGATCAGTTTTCTTATAATTCTAGAGGTGTTTTAGACGGTTTTAAGAAATTGGAGGGCAAAGTAAAATAGGGTGCATAGGAAGGAGGATTTATGAAAATAATTCTAATCTTTTCCATCCAAAATTTAACAGAATGTAACTAAGAGACTAAATTTGAGACAAAGAAAATGTTTATGGATTAAGTTAAAACACTTTGAGTACAGAGATTAATTTTAAAAAGAGAAGAAAGTTCATAGACCTTTAATAAATTTAACTCTAAGATTAATTTTGCGTGCTCATTTTGTTAAACTTAATTAAAGTGAGATTAAAATTAAAGCTTAACACATACATTTCGGGCATATTTGTTTACTTGTATTGTATTGTACTAGGTAAGATGTATTGTATTGGTTTGCATTATTTTTACTATATGGTGTTTGATTTTGCATTGTATTAAATATAATTTTCATTATCTATGAGCTGTTGACAAAAAACCTAGCTGTTAAAATTATAGGGATTAGCTTAAGATTAGCTTAAGATCGTACGTCAAAGCAAAGTAATTTCATGCCTAAGATTCAAAAGGCCCCCTCTCTAAGAATTCTTCTTACAAAAGCCATCCGAAGTGCGCCACGAGTAGATCACAAAGTCGTTATGTATTGAGGCTTCTCTAGTATGAGAGTCAAAGCATCAAGTTGTTCCTCCAAAGAAAGGGCCATTTCTTGCAACTCAAAGGCACTGTCAGACCGATCTTCATTCCCCTGGACAAGAAGATCAGTCAACAATCTCATTTGTTCCAATGATTGCTGAAACATCGTTTGAAATGACGGTTTAATCTCAGCTATTCCAACATTCAAAGAATCTGATCTTTTCCTCCTCTTACAGGTTGATGAAGAGGGGGTTTGATTAACTAATTGTGATGAATCATCCGCAAACTCATCATTCTCCTCTTTGTTCACATTTTGAACCATCTTATTTGGAAAATGTTTGTTCCTCCAACCTTTAGCATCCTTCTTTTGCTGCAAAAAACACTACACAAGTAAAAATTTCAAACATACACAGAGTTGAGCATATAAATAAAACAACAAATCCACACTTCTTGATATAATTTTATGCCTAAACATAAGCCATCCATACTCCATCGCTTTCAACTTCTACACACTTCTTGATGTCATTCCATGAAAATCTACTTCTACTTAACATGTCATAAACTATCCCGTATTGTCTTCTAACATTCGAATCCTATTCTCAATATGTGGAGTAGCTTTCAATTCAGAGCGAGGACATAAATTGTTCAATGCCTTTTCTTTGTCATTCAACGTACTGGGTTTACATGTGCCGGTATCACAACAACCACCTTTTGCCGCAAAGTCCTCATGTACAATTAAGAGAGCTTTCTTCTTTCGCTTTTGTCCATGATCTTCTGCATGTTTTTTTCCCAATATTTTGATTAACCTAGCTACCACTTCCATAGTCCATTTCTAACATAAAAAGAAATAAATATAGTCATATATGGATAGCAATGATTGACTGAACAATGATGATCGCATCGAACACTTTTTTTAGTACATATCATAATAATATGAAACACAGCTATGGGAACAAATTGAAAAACCTCATACAAAAATGCAACGCTCAAGGATTAGAAGAAACAAAAACATGCTCAATTGTTAGGAGCCTAAGAAAAATTTACCTCAAATTTCTCTTGTAGGTCACGCATTGTGGAATCAGCTAGCTTGTGAAATTCACCCTCCTGCAGCAAAGAAGTATTTGCAATAAAGAGTGGTTGGACATTTTGGATAGTGTTTCTGCTGTCACTCTTCCAAAAAATCTGTTATGATCATGATGCTTTGGTTGTTAATTCTATATTTTCCCAAGTTATGGATCTTATATTTTCTTCCTATCTGGAGTCAGCATAAGGATTTTTTCTCTTTTACCAGTGAAATATCTAAGCCTGAGTTAGAATCAGTAACTAACCAAATTTTTAGCACATTAGAAAGTGGATTTGAGAAGCTAATAAATAGAAATATGAGAAAAGGATAAATAACCTAAGGAGAACAATGTATCCCATAGCTCACATCAAGAACAAATGTGCAGAAAAACAAGAAAAATCAAATTCTTTTTTTGCATCCAAAACAACCCCAATCCATACTCTATCCATATTCAACAAAAAATAAAGAAAAGATTGGAAAAAAAAGACATTGAGGTTACCTTCTTGTGACATTCTATTCAGTTGAGGAATTTTATTCTCAACTGAATGTTTTTTTTTGTTCAGATTAACCCAAGAACCATATGGGTTTCTTTCTAATTAATAGGTGAATTAGGCAACTTTAACAACCCTTTTGCTGTGGCTTCAAAGTAAACAAAATACCTGGTTTCTCTCTTATGACTAGAAACTTTAATGAGAACGTTGAGAATAACCACAATGGAATCAAAACCAACCCAAAACTAAAATCAAAACCTAAACATGATATTGCTGTAATAGAATAATATCATAATATCTCAAATTAATCAAAACTAAAATCAGTTTTCAAAATTAAACCAAATTCACATATTACAAACTAAACAAAATTCCCAAACTAATCATCTCCCTCGCCAAAAAATAATATCTCACATCCTATGAAGAAAGACTAACGACCTTGTCTCCATTTGGTATACATTTGCATCGCCAAATTGTTCCTCCACTCAATCAATTCATTTGAAGCCTCTACTGGAACAATAGATTCTATCTCTTGGATCTCTTCATTTTCTTGGTTTTGTTGGGCCCTTTGCCTTCTCGCAATAGCTTTCAGTCTATCAAATTCGCCCTCCGCCGGATCTCTTAGCATTTCTCTTCTAGAAAGATTGTGTAATAGACAACGTGCTGTAATTATCGGACACTGAGTCTGCAATGGAAAGAAAGATGGACTCCTTAAAATTGACTATTGAATGGCATATATTGTTAATTTCTTGTTAATTTCCTTGATGCGTATATTGGGTTTGGGCAGTTAAATTGGTTTTGCAGGCACTCTATAATCTTATTAGTTCAAGTTTAGTTTCGAGTTTTTTTTTTTTTTTTTTTTTTTTTCGAGTGGCCAAAAATGTTGGTTATTTCTTGACCCGAATTGGCAATCATGATTGTTTGTTGGTCTCATTTTGCTTTGTCATAATGGTCTTGTCCTTTGCAAAAGAGTGATATATGTAAATTTTTCTTTGTTTTTAGGTCCAAAACAAATGTTGTTTTTATGGAAGTAAGTGTGAGAACGTAGAAAGCATGAATTAATGTAAAGAGCACCAGTAACTAAAATAAGGAATATTATAATGTTGGCGTTGCAAAGGCGATATAAATAATTAATTTGGGGTTTTTAGTTAGTAAATTAAAAGTTTATTAATATATTTTGATTCTTCGAAAAATGTTAGTGGTATTATGCTTGAATTTGCATTGTCTTATGTGTTTGGCAATATGAGTTATAACCAAAATTTTTAGTTGTTTCAGTGTAAAGCTTTTACATGCTACAATGTTAAAAAAAAATGTATTATAATGTAAAGTTTTCACATGCTCTAGTATTTTCAACCAAAATTAGTTTAAATAACTGAATCTAACCTGAAAGAACCGGTAATGTCTTTTATCAAGTTTACGTTTAAGTTTGTTGTAACAAATTTGTAATAAACATGAAATAGTAAAATAGACTCAAGAGATTGATATCGCAGTTCACTATCTACTTTCATCCGCGGGGCCATGCCTACATGTATGAATAATTCACTAAGTAAAAAAAGTTACAGATCAATTGGACTTATTCATCCTGAGAGTCTCTCTAAGTATAATGCCTATGACTCATAACAACGCAATAAAGATGCTCAATGAGATCCCCTCGACTTAAACATTGAAATCTCTTCAACTCAAAGTTTTCTCTCGAAAACGCAAATCTCTTCTCCCAAAGAAATAAAAGAAATAAAATGCTCACATATAATCTCTCTGTAATTCTAAGCTCTCCTCACGTCTTAGGACTGAGGCTTTACTTAAATAGGCTAAAGTGTCGGTTAATCACGATCTTCAAATCAATCCATTGTTTGGATTTTGTTGCAGATTTTGTTATAACAAATTTAGCAACAAATCTATAAATCTGGAAACAAAATCCATTCTCATTGAAATCTTCAAATTCACCAATTAAAGCTGCACGAATCTGATGAAAACTTCATGTACATGTGAGTTATAGAACAAAACACAATCGTTTTTGCAAATAAGTAACTTATTTAATTTCAACTTTCTAAAAATTATCAAAAATTGACTTTGAACAAATCAAACTAATTAACTCTTTTAAAACAGTTTCCACAAATAATGAAAGCACAAATCTCAATATTTGACTTATAAGAACAGGAACAAAACAACAAGAGCAAGTTTCAATAATTTTGAAACTTTCCGAAACTTTCCAAAACTAAATCTAACAAATCCAAACTTAGTCCAAATCTAATTCCTGAAGCAAACTACAAAATCAAATCAAATAACAAATCCTAAAATAAACAAAATAATGTCAATATTAAATTTCCAACAAAACCAATGCTCCCAAACACTCGATTACTTTCCCATATGTACTTTGAATAATGTTCTATTAATTTAGGCATTTAGTTTCATCTATTTCGAACTTCGACGCAGGTTTATTTAGAAATACCAGTTCGCTTGGAATTGGCATAAGAGCTTCCCTCGAAGGCAATGTTCGTCTATCATGCACTTACTATGAAAGGAATAGTGATTTTAAGAGCCAAGCTGCTAAATAAATGGTGTGGCCTTTGGAAGACACATGCAATTAGAGCGATCCCACTTTTCAATTTTAGTTTCATTTGAATTTTCGATAGTAGAAGTAGGTTACTCCATTCTTAGCTTAAGGTCTAAATCCACACATCCGAGAACAGTTTTCATGTTATCTTTTTAGACCTTAAAATTTGTCCCATTTAGCATTGGGATATTATTGACTTGAGCAAAAATATTTGTAGCAGTAGAAATAGAAACTGAATAGAGAACAAAATAAAACAACATACTCACAATTAAAAACAAGTCATAATAAAGAGAACAAAGGACATAAGCAAAAAAAATATTTGGGGGACTTATCTCAAGATACCTAGCACAACATTAATGTCTAGTATTTGGACAGAGACATCAACTGTAAGTGGTACTCTCAATTCATTGATCAGATATTCACAATAAATCCTGTCAAACAACAGCCTTTCTTTGGACCGACTGTTGCTCATATGGAAATCTTTACAATTGTTACATATTTATTAACACAAGTATGTAAGCTATTTGGCCAAATGGTAACCTTCTTTTGGGCCGGTCATAATTTGCATAAACAGCAAACACATAAACATCTTTATATTTCTAATTTAATTCTTATGCGCAATAGTAGTTCTTTGACAACATATTATTTCAATCAATTTAATAAAAAAAATAAGATATAAACAATGCATATTATAATCCTTAATTGTAATAAAAACAATTTGCTTGAAATTCCTTGAATTTTTTTTTTTATGCATTGCCCCACCAAAGTGCCACGGTGCTATCCCACGGGCATTGCGGTGTTACGATTCTTCTGTCTGTGGAGTTGAGTAGAATTGTTGGGAGTGCCGCGGCACGCCCCAATAAGCATCGCGATGCTTTAGTCTCTGCCTCACTATGTGTATTATCCATCCGTAGCACTGCAACATGCCCCACAGGCACTACAACACTACGAGTTTTCCTTCTACAGTGGCATTGCGAATTTCATAGCAGCCCGCTTACAGCGGTTAGTATGCCACAGCGTTGCAATTATCGCAGCCCTCTCCTAATGAGCGTTGCAATGTCCCCCATGAGTGCTGCGGCGCTTCATCACGACTTTGCGATGAAAATTCTATACGAAAAATTAAAAAAAAAAAAACCTAAAAATTTGATTTTTCTCACTACATTTCATTTTTTAAAACCTCAATAATCCATAATAACACCATGGATTATTTAAAAAAATCTATATCCTTAGCAAAAAAGCATGCAAGAATCACAATTCACACAAAAAATCCAAAATTTTTCTATCCAAAAATTCCAAATTAGAGAGAGAATAGAAAACAATTTGTGTGAAACAATCCTAATAATATAACATAATAATTGCTTTGATACCACTTATTAGAAATTTTTAATCCAAACATTCTTAATTCTGTAGAACACTAGATTATCAATATCATAGTCTTAGGATCATATTATGCCAAATTATCAAGAAACCAAATTAAGGAATAAATACATGCATCCATAGTAACAACTACAAATTCTTTTGCAGAATTACTACGATAATAAATAAACAAGATATTGTCTTCCTCAATGAAATCGATTTAGTTCTTTAATAGGTTCTTTTACTTCTTGATGGAGAGAGGGGAAAGCCAACAGATTAATTTGATGTCTTGAGGACTATAACCTATTATGCCTTTATATACTTTTCCACTAAGGTCATATAAAGCCTAGTTGGATCAGTATTAGGATCCATTCATTAAACCCATACCTGGTTAATAGGCTATAGGCTTTCCATTAATAGATCACTTAAAAATAACCCGTTATGGTTAAATAGCCATTATATAATTGTTATATTTGATATGTTGTCCATAAAATAAAGGAAAACTTAAAATTTCTCAATATCAAGTTATTTTGTATTTTATTATTTGGCATTATATAAAGTAAAATGACTTTGGTAAATGGTTTACAAGTATAACAGGTTTTATAAATTGCGCATATGGCATAAAAAAGAAAGGGAAAATTTTATTTTAGTATTATGTGTTATATCGAAATATGAGTTTGATACCCTCTGTTTTAGAAAAATTTCACGTCGGTACCTCAACCTTTTAAAAAATCTTTAGTACCTCAAAGCCCTTTTATGGGACACAAAAAAAATTTACCCTTTTTATAAAATATAATTAGTTGATCGAAATTTTGAGGAAAAATTTTTTTTGTAAGGGCTTTTGGTTGGGGGTTTGGGTATTTGGTTGCCGACATAACAAATCTTTTATTCAAAATTTCGATCAATTGATTATATTTTAGAAAAGAGTAATTCTGCTTTTTTCCGTCTAAAAAAGGACTTCAAGGTACTAAAAAAATTCTAAAAGGTCGAGACACTGTCATGAAATTTTCTAAAATAAAAGATACCAAACTCATATTTCAATGTAACATAGGGTACTAAAATGAATTTTTTTCAAAAATAAATGCTTTATTTCGTTATAACACCATAGACACAAGTATTTATGTCCAAACAAAAGAAGATTTTTCAATTTTCATTACGCAAGTGTAATCTAGCGATCGATCATTAGTAATATTAGTTCTAAGCGGACAATTCTTCTGTCTTTCAGCCAAAAAATAAAAAATTAAAACAAATAATTGTCATCCTTATTGGTATATATACTATGGTACCTAATCATCTGAATTTTTAAAATAATTCACACTCAAACTGTAATGTAGTCGAAAAGTCACTACATAATGACTAAGGGTCAGGACTCCTGGTAATGCCCATAACCATTAATATAAGCAAACGTTTATTGATCGGTTACTTAAACAAAAATTTATCATCAATATTGTCCCTGGAAAGAAAGAAAGAATAAAAATATCATT
>CAMOHE010026336.1:0-16628 GCA_946598075.1 Artocarpus hirsutus | reverse complement strand
CATTTCTCTGTTTCTACATATCACCTGACACAAAAATCAGATTTTTTGTTCACAGTGAGCTGGGTTGAGGTTGTTAGTGTGTGTTTGAAGAGATGGATAGCTTTTGGTTTAGGTATTCATCTTGCTACCCCATTCTCATTTGTACCTTCTGCTTGCCATAGGATTAACATGTGCTTCTGGTGCTCACATTTCTGTATGAGAATTATTTTGTTCCAACGTTACTAGAAAGTAACCCTTCCCTGAAGCTTATTCTCCTGCTTGTTATATAAATCAATCTCAATAATGTTTTGGACAGATACCATCCTAGCTAGAATCACAATAAGCTAACACTCTTCTAGAATGGCTTGATTCTTGGTTTTGAACAAACAAAGACTAATTGAGAAACCATTATAGTGGAACTAAAATATCTGAAATTTCACTATCTCGTTCCAATTTTTACATGCCAAACCGTGAACAGGTACAAAACCAGTACAGGATGTAGAATAGATATTATGATTTGGACCACCAACATAAGAATATGGTTTGATTCTTGATTTTGAACAGAGAAAGATTAATTGAGAAACCATTATAGTGGAACTAAAAGATCTGAAATTTCACTATCTCGTTCCGATTTTTACATGCCAAATCCTGAACAGCTACAAAACCAGTACAGGATGTAGAATAGATATTATGATTTGGACCCCCAACATAAGAATTTGGTTTGATTCTTGATTTTGAACAAAGAAAGACTACTTGAGAAACCATTATAGTGGACCTAAAATGTCTGAAATTTCACTATCTAGTTCCAATTTTTACATGCCAAATCCTGAACGGCTACAAAACCAGTGCAGGATGTAGAATAGACATTATGATTTGGACCACCAACATAAGAATAGACAAAGAAGTGAACATTGCAAAATGAAGATGATATATAGGACCAAGAGAGAAGAAATGAAATAGAGATAGAGACATAGATCCCTACAGATTTTAGAGACCAAGAGATAGCTAAGAAATTATTCTGGTGAAAACAAGAACGCAAGAGTCAGAAAACCGGAAGTCCAATATTCACTCACCAACCATGTCAACCAAGTCTCTGAATTGAAATTACAGACTACCACAATTGTGGGCAAACTAAAAAACAAACTAGGCACCTAAGCGAAAATAAAATAAGGAAACAGCATAAAATGATAACCAACTAACCCTATTCCAAAAATAAAGAAAAAATTCCTGATTAAATAAAAATAAACAATGTCATAATCACCATCACAAGGACCCACTAACTATAAAATTTTGACCACCTGCAAAATAAGGATATCCCTCGGTTATTGGAAACATTTTTACAGATGGATCTAGTTAACCTTTAAATTACATGCTTAGACACCAAGCCAACCTTAGCCAGTATGTCTCCTTGCCTCTGCCTGCTACCAAACAGACATGCGATCTCGAACGTCGCACAACATGACAGGCCTTCTAAGTGGAGCGTCATGGCATGCTATATGTTGCCACCAGATGCATGTCATGTGATGCCATACCTTGTAAGAATATGTTCAATGCCATAACAAGCCAATTCAATTCAAACATCATGCCGTGTTGACTATAAATTATTTCAGAATTGTGGAGATCATACATATTAGCAATCAAAAAAGAAGGGAAAAATGAGAATTTTTTATAGCACAAATTTGAGACATCTATATCTTAATGAAAAAAATAATCTCTCTATGAATTAGAAAGCTTCCACTAAATACTCAGGATATCAAGAGGTTTTCAACATCGTCAAAGTAATTTCATTGGTCAAACTTGGCAAACAAAAATCACAAAGATCCTTGTGTTACAACCCAAAAATATGAAACAAACTAGCTAGCAAAAAAGACACATTTTGTTTGAAGGAAAAAGAAAGGAAAACACTTCACAAGTGCAAAAATCAACTCTGGACCTTGCGCACTTGAATGTGATGAGTAGATTCTTGACGCCAAATTGGTTGTGCACCGCTTTGGACAAGGGTAACGTATTCTCCTTCTTTTAGATGACCCCTATCCTGGAATTCGTAAAGATGTAACAAAATAGGATAAAGACATGAATAAATAATTGTATATTTTTTTTTTTTAAAGAGTAAATATAGATTTTAGAGAAATCACTAACCAGCAACAGCTTGAGTGCTCTTGAGAATGTCTCCTCTGCGTCATTTGAGAACTCCATATATATTGGAAGGACGCCATGATATAGCACCAGCCTTTGCTTAATCCTTTCTCTGAATAACCATTAAACCATCTTGTCAGATAAAATAATCTTGCACCACTTGCACAACAAAACAAATCAAAATGCAACAATGAGAATTGTGTGTGTTAATCCTCAAAATATAGAGTCGGCGTTGCTTGATTAGTTTTTAATTAATGTAGCACCAATCTCTATATATTTTCGTCCTTATCCATGCACATGTTGACATCTCAAACTTCGGACATCCTAATAAAACAATCCACCATCCCTTGAATTTAGAGAACATCCTTTCCTCCGAATGCAATAAAAGGTACATGTAATTAACTATATGAGGCCAATATAAGGCATTCACGTAGCTTGCCTCGTAACATCTCTATATGAAAATATACACTTCTTATTAACCAGAACAAAACTCCCAAGTGTGGTAACTAGTCAAAAAACCAGTTCTTCAAACGGAATTTCTGTTAAATTATCTTACTATACATCAGTACACATTCTATTCTGCCTAACATTTTCTTCACGCTTCTAGGCTTACCATAGCCACAAGAAATGCAAAGAGATGTTAGTTTGTCGAACATTGAAAGGTAAAATTCCACGTCACAACAGCCATCAGGATCAATGACACAGTCCAATTTGAAGACAAGTTGATATCTTTGAACGAATACCATGTCAATTTGTCAGAGTAGACTTACTCATTCGTGAAGGCAAAGATTGTTGAGGAAGGTCGATAATGGCTTAAAAGTACAGCCATGGATCCTGTTCTTGTGAAAACAATAATTGGAGTATTAAGAGTGTTCGCCATTGTTGTTGAGTGGAACGCAAACATTTCTCCCATGTGGCTCTGTGGAAGTGCCATAAACAAGCAAATCAGAAGGCTTAAACATAGACCAGAATGCTCCTTGTGAAAAATTTTCCCAGCACTACATATTCACAAATGCAAGCTGCCATCACATGGTATTGTGTCGATGCCCACGGGGGATCATGATGCAACTAGCCCAAAGGCATGTCATGCGGCAATGCTGAACACCGGTAGTGATATTTTACAGGTTTTCCCTTATTAAAATATATGGAATTGATGGGCAGATTGATTTGTGCATACCTTGTATGCACCCAACTGATCTGGAGGAGCAGTGCTAACAGGTAGGCTTGACTCAGTCCTCAATGCCACAGTATGCATTACTTTGACGGCTTTCAATGGATATCTTCATCATATAATAAAAAAATAAAATAAATAAATAATGACGATCACAAAATAACTCAAATTGAAAGATAACCACATCACTTCAAAAAATGAAAATGTATGTAGAATTGCTAGTGAAGTATAAAGTTGAAATGAATAAAGAAGTCTCACAGGCCAAATTTGAACTTACTTTCCATGGGCAGTTTCTCCTGAAAGCATGATTGCATCAGCGCCTTCTCGTACTGCGATTGCGATGTCAGATACTTCAGCCCTTGTTGGTGTAGGATGGTCGATCATGCTCTCCAGCATGTTTGTTGCTACAATAACTGGTTTCTGCATGCTATGACATCTTCTAATGATTTCCTCCTGTATAATTATAACAACAGAATTCCGTTCATGACATAATATCAGAAATTAAAAGTTCTAGGTTCGAACTTCAGCATCTTAAGGAGATTTAAGGTGATAATGGGAAAACATGAACTTTATCCTATGTTGTAAACCACAGGGATATCAGATCAAGTCAAAATCCAACTTCCACTGCTATGATATAGGAACCACGGAACAAGTAACCATTTTTATCAGAACCACATTTGCTTGTTGTTTAAAATATTTAGATTCCCTAACTACACATTTCAGGAAGTTTGCCTACAGCAAAATCCTGCGTAGTAAATTAAGTGACCAAGAGAGGGCAGAAAAAAAATGCGCTCCTAAAATTAGAAGATTACCTGCAACAGAGGAACATCCTCAATTGGAAGTTCTGCTCCAAGGTCCCCACGAGCCACCATAGCCTACAAAGGAAGAAAATTAATTCATGTTTGCAAATAAAAAAAGAGTAAACTAGACAATATAGGACACTGAGGTTACAGTTAATCTAATATAAAAGGCACGAACTCTTAATTCTTTGGATAACTGAACCTCTGGTCAATTCTTTTCCTCTTATAATGTGTGTGTGTGTGCTTTTTTTCCCCTTTGGTTGCAATGAGATGGAGAGAGATGGTATAAACATTGACTTGTAAAGTGTAAAATCATCCTTTCTAACAATTACAGCTTTAAAATAAGTGGCAAAAGGATCAGAAGAAGGTAACTCCGGGAAGGATATATGCCAATCTCTCCACGTTAACTTCTAAGACTAAAGATGTATTAAACAACTAATTAAGTGCCTCATAAAACACTAAAAACTAACCCCATCGGATGCTGAAATTATTGACTGAAGATTCGGGATAGAGTCTGCGCTTTCAATTTTTACAATCACATGAATATCTGCATTGCAACCTGCAAAAGAGGTTTGCAATAATTCAGTTCTAAACAAGTAAACAAAGTAAAAATGAATATTATTGAATAAAGAGATCATCATTAAAAAAATAATAAATAAATACATAAATAAAAAAACTCACTTTTAAGATAATCTTTCAGCTCATGAACCACTCTAGCATCTTTCACAAAAGAGACAGCATAGAAATCAACTTGGTTGTCCACTCCAAACTGGATATCCTCCCAGTCTTTATCTGTACAAAAGACAGATACAGAAGATCATGTACTGAGTTTTTACACCACTTTCGATATGCAAAAATAAAGTAGATGAAAAACTAAACCTTCATATCAGCACCATCAGCATCTTGTGTTACCTGTTATTGAAGGTAGATTTGCACTCTTGCCACGCACATTTAAATGGCGCCTTGATTTTAGTTCCCCACCATCAACTACAACACATTTGACTAAATCACTTGTTTTTGACTTAACTTCCAAAGACATCATTCCACCTAGCACATAAAGAAATAAAAGATTCATCAAATTTGTGAAACCATTTAGAATATTCCAGCATTTTTATCTATATAAATCAAAGTTCAGGGATTAAAGGTAAAAATATTAGGTATTTCCCAGGTTGTGGTAACTCGATCAAATATAGAGCAGTAAGGTTAACTAGCCGAAAAATTAGCATATTTAGATATTTACATATCACTAAATTTTGACGTAAGTCAACTATTCGAAGGAAAGTATAGCAGTTGCAGTCAAAGAATAACTTCGACCTCTTTTGCTTGACAAGTGGAACAATTACAAGATAGAAAATCATATGTTAAATAATTCATGGACCAACTGTTTACCATCAACCAGTAGCATGTCTCCAACCTCCACATCATTCACAAAGTCGTCATAATTTACACTAACAGTGTCTTCTGAGCTGACTCGTCTTTTGATTGTGAAACTGAATTCTTGTCCCTCCTTAAGCAATAGTGGTTGAGGTACATCTCCACTTCTAACCTCAGGACCCTGCATGAAGAAATTGAAAAGCTCGTGTATTTGTTGTAAGTACACAAGAATAAAGAAAAAAAAAACATATATACATTGATAGAAAGAAAAGAGGATGTGGTGTAAGAAGATTTAGTTATGATAGTTGTTTTTATATTTGCATTGTTGTTATTTGTTTATTGCGCCATATGACCTTAGTAATAATGAGTGGGCTATAAATACCCTTATTAGCTACACCTATCGTAATGTAGAGCTGAATGTTGACATATTCGAAACAGAATTGTATTCTCTCCTATTTTAAGGTTTTGTCCATTGGCTATAGATTTGGCTCTTTTCTAGCTTCCCTCAGCTTCAAGATGTGATACTTGATGTGGCTAGAGTATTCGGTATCGCCAGTAGTGAGTAACTAATATCCATTAAAAGCAAAACAAATGGCGAATAAACGAAAGGTAATTCTGACCGGGTTCAACCATCCTGTAAATTAAATTCGTCTGTTTTTAGGTGTTAATCCGTGAAGTTCAAAGGAGTATTGAGAAATAGTCATAAGTCAGACTTCACACCAGAAGTGAGGATTCAATTCGGCATAAATAAAATTTAGGGATATCACAAAACAAAATTATTCTAGAACTAGAACAGTTATGACATGTGAATGCTTTCTCAATTTTGATCTGTATCATGCCGACGCACCTTAAACGCTAATGCAGCATTGTTAATGGACTACGTTCCCATGCTTCTGATTTCTGAACAAAACTAAGGGAGATAGAGGCTGATAAAAATGAAAGAGCAAGGAAATCAACAAACCTTGGTGTCCAACATTATGGCCACGACCTTGTCGTCAAACTGAGAGTTGTATTCTTTAACAAGGTCAATGGTTTTCTGGTGTGATGCGTGGTCCCCATGCGACATGTTTAAACGGGCCACATTCATGCCAGCTTCTGCCAACTTCCATATCATCTCACGAGTACTCGTGGATGGACCAATTGTGCATACTATTTTAGTTTTTCTCCGACTGTTAGAATTCACCCTCACCTGGCCTAGACCATAATCACTAGACTGGCGCTCAAAAAAAGAGTTCAGTTTCTGCTGAAAATAATAATAATAATAATAATAATAATAATAATAATAAAGACCCTGTTGAAAATGAAAAGATAGACAGATACAATCATAGCGTCACTCCCTTGAAAGCGAAGTTTCTCCACTGAAAAATCTGACTACTAGAATCCTTTAATAAAGAGGCATTTCATTATTGGGGTCAATATCAAAATTAATTTCCATATTACTCCCACCTCAAACAATTATTTTCTTCCAAAAAAAAGCCCCTCTATCTCTATAAGTAACACTTAAAAAATCCCTAAGAAAGGAAGAAGTAACACAACAAAAATGCATATCCTCTTCATTTACTCTACCCTCTGAATTTTTTGATGACCATATAGAGGAACCCGGAAAAAAATAATGGGACTAGATAAAACAAACGGAATTTTTCAAAACTGTAAGAAGCAAGCAAAAGATTGAACCTTTATAAATTTTACCATCAAATATATATATAGCCACTGAATTCAACACTGGATTTTCAACAAGTCAAAAACTTTAATACAAAAACATGATAATCAATGATTTGTTATCAGCGATTGATTAAAGATTTTCTATCGTTCCAAGTTTCGATAACTTCGAGACACCTAAAAATCCCAGCAAATCAAACCATAAAAAATCCACCAAATTCAGCAGCAGAAATTTCCCCTCCAAAATCAACATCAATTAAGAATACAAATAAAAAAACAAAAAAGCTTACAGTGCTCCCGACGAGGTCATTGGAAGAGTTAAGCTGGCCTTTCTGTCGCTCCCCGGCGATCACCATGGATCTGACAGTGAAACCGTTTTTCTGAGAAATCTCACTCCCGGTGGGTCTTGTTTGGAAGACGAGAAAATCAGTGAGGCTCTTGGAGGACGCGAGAGAATCCGGGGTCGCCCTCTCGGCCTTGAGGAGCGACATTCTCGTCGGAATGTTTATAGCCGCCGCCATGGGAGATGAGGAGCAAAGCTCTAAGAAGGAAGACCCGAAAATAAATAAATAAAACAAAGACAGAGAGAGGGGGGAAATAATAAAAACAGAGAAAGCCAAGTTAGAAAGGGAGAGAATATTGAGGCTGAATGGCTGTAGACAGTTGGACTGCTTGTGTTGTGCTTTGTCCGACTAAAAAGGGCGAAACTTCTGCTACAACATAAGGCATCGGACGGTTTATGGTTATGTTTTTAACTGTTAAATCTCATAAAAATTATCTCTTTTATAAAAAGATGTTTAGTTTGTTAACAATTATATATTATGTAATATAAATAAGACAAACAGGTTACAATTGTAAAAATTAGAAATTAAAATTAAGGAAAAACAGATACAACAAAACCTTCAATGGAAGCAACGCAACGAGAAAATTAGATGAAAATGGTCGAGGCACGTGTAGGTCACGCTTTCCTTCAAACAGATTCGTCCCCTCCGGTTGTGCACGAGGATTCGATGGACGTCTGTCTCCCAGGATACAACGACTAGCAACGGAATCTCAAGCACTATGGGATACCGTTTCCGGCGAACTTGAAACAGTGTTTTCTATCACCAAAAAATGACTACAACAAACTAGATAGTACTTGAAAAACAAAGAAAATCTCTATGACTTTTTAGTGCATATTCTATATCTCTATATCTCAAACATGTGGAGGAGTGTTCAATATATAGGCTTAAGAAAATAGATGTTACAATCTAAATTATAATGAGCCATTATTCAGAATTTATGTGCATAATGGCATAGGTTGCAACCCTCCATATTTGATGATTATGATGCTCATAATCACCTATTAAACCATGCATTTGGGTGTTACAACATGAGGTTTATGACCTCCATTAATCTTTACTAATGAGTATCAATTTCTCATTCACTCATTTCATGACAATGGCATTTTCCAACATAGTTAAAGATAATATAAACTACAAACTCAATTATAAATCATACAAAATTTTTATATATTATATTAAAAAAAAATTATTATAATATAAAACTCTCATATATTATATACTATAGTAAAAATAATTCTTACTAATGGTTCCATCATTAACCAAATATCTTATAAAATTGACGGTTAAAAGACAAATTCTTATAACCAAACACTTGTTAATTGGTTTTTGTTTTTTTTTTATTGGTAGAGACTATCAAAAGTACTTTTGGTATGATTTTTTATATGGATCATAAAAATCTTTTTTATTTTTAAAATTTGATATGAGAAATTAGAAGTCTAAATTTTATGCTTTTAGAAACTATCATGTCAAGTATAAAAAAAAAAAAATCTAGTATGATGATAGGATATTGTTTTAAACTATAAGTTTAAATTAAAATTAAAAAAAAGATAGTTTTATAAAATATAATTTAAATTTGATGATTTAAATTCTTCATATAATTATGTCTTACCAAAAAAAAAGAAAATTTACATATAATATAAATTTGATGCTTTAGAAATTTTTTTTACATAATTATGTCTTACGAAAAGGGAAAAAAAAAAAAGAAAAATTTTTCTTTTTCCGTTTTTTACTCTTTTTTTTTTGTGTCCTTTTGGAAAATCAATATAAAGCTTCAATTCTTTTCTTTTAGGTGACATAAAAAGCTTCAGTTCAAGTTTGACCACGTGTTCGTTTGATATATTATAAATTACATAGGTGATTACTATTTTCACGATTGGCTCAAAGGATATTTATCAATATCTTTTGATAAAATTAATACTTACCAATGTCTTACATGCGTCATATTCGCCAATGGTCCATTTATCAAAACCATATTTTGATCTAATATCTTCTTCCGATATTAGAAACACAAGTTTTTAGATTCTAACCAAATAAACTACAAAATTAATTTATATACGCAATTGTTTTTCCCTATATGGAAAAGATATAATTGGAAAAGCCCACAACCATTTCTTAGATTCTAGCTCAATAAGCCACAAAATTAATTTATATACGCATTTTTTTCCTTATATGGAAAAGATATAATTGGAAAAGCCCACAGCCATATATGTGCACCTTTTTTTTTTTTTTTGCATGTTTTTGGTAGAAATATTATGCTAGTGCAAGTTTCTTTGCAAACCTTTTATTTTATGGTATAATAAACATTTTGATTGGTAGGTTTTGTTATTTTAACAGTTATACTATTTTTTTAACTGTCTAATTTATTACCGTACATGTTAAATATTTATAGTTCACAACATAAAATGTTTCTAATTATAAATTAAACAGTTAAAAACTTAATCCAACGGTTAAAATAATAGAACCTATAGATAGAGTTAAATTGCATATTTTATCATAAATTTTGCTTTTATAGATATACACAAGATACAGAATAAAATCATTTGTTTTTTTTTTCCAAAATAAAACAAATTTATTTTATGAGGTTAGTTTGCTTAAAAATTAATTAAAAGTAATGCTTCTTTCTCTATTTGAAGTAAAATCTAATCTCCTTAAGAAAAAAGGAATTTAATCATAAACTAACATAGATTAATTATTTGATTTCCTAATTAAAGTACTCGTTACCGGAAACAATACGAACTCCATAAATTCATTAAACTATTTATCAACGTAAGAAAAAAAAATTGATAAATTTTACAGTGGACATAAATTTCAGATTTTTTTTTATTAATTGAGTAAGAGAAAAAATCTTGCACAACACTCTTGACTTGGTGCCTGGCCTTCAATTTTCTGCAACGAAGTCAAAAACCCCCAAAGATCCCGTGAAACAACGCTGCATCCACGTGTAAACAACTAAAGCCAAAAGTGGGCCCCAAGGAACAGTGTACTGTACTCAGGTACCGCCGTACTTGTATAGCCGCACCTTTTCTTTTTTGCCGGAGAATATTCTTTTTTGGGGGTTTTTTTAAGGAGAATATTCTACCTCTAGGCAAGACCACAGAGGGACTGAGGATGAAAATTTGATCCTGGAAACGTGGACACTTAAATTTTATTGAAATATAAATATGGATAGAAATTAGTGTAAAATACAAAAAATTATTTTAAATAATTTTATTTTTAAATAATTCTTCAAGAAATTTTAAATATGTTAATAATACATAATTTAGATGAGCTTTTCAACTAAATTAAATCATTTTATTTTTAAATGAGACTTTTAAAAATTCTAAAATTATTAATAATGTATAATTTAGATGAATTTTTCGACCAAATTACTAGATATATGATGAATATGAAAGTATAAATAGTAAGAAGCCTATCATAACATGATAAATAATAAGCATATGATCTCAAATTGAACAAATTAGTTAAAAGTTAACTAATATAAGTACTTTACATCTATAGTTTCATAGAAACGAAGAAAATATCAATATTAAAAAAAGCTTCTAAACGGTTCCAAGGTATATGCATACCTTCATGGTGGTTCAGACAACAGTGATACCAAAACATAGAGTTTAAATAGTTACAGAAAAATTAGATAAATTATAGATATATTGTGATTGCTAGTGAATCTAAAATTGAAGTTGATATTTTAAATCACATGTAATAGAGCACAGAACAAATTAAAATTTTGATTTATAACGTAAAAAGTAAATTTACGAAAGATTATATTAAACAAAATGTATAAAAATAACAAATTTTATATTTCAAATTAATTTAAAAAATTACATATAAACTTTGGATATTTTATCGATATTTGTGCAAAAATTTTATGTTCATAAAATTTTTGGATATTTTGTCATTTACACAAAGCAAGGATGAAAATGTCGATGTCGTTGAGATTGTCGAGGTTTTTATTTACGAATAATGCTGTGAATGTTGTCAATGTCAATGGATACTTAGGAAAAAAATGAATATCTTGATAAAAACTTGTATTTTTTTTACAATTTTGCGCAACGCTAAAAAAATCAATATTAATTAATTTAAACTAAGATAGTAACAAAAAAATCATATTATGTTGGTCTAACACGAGAGTTGTATTGGTTAAAATAAAAGGATAATTAGGATTTTAATATAATTTTACACACTCATTACAAAAAAGTACAATAATATAATAGAGTGCATAAAAAATCATTGTTTTATACAACAAAGTACAAACAAACTTTAAGAATTTTCAATACAAAAAGAAGTTTCTAGCTAGTTAAGAAGCATTATGTATGTTTCAATATTAATTAAAACAATACATCTATTAGGATATTACTCTCGAATAGTGCTGGAGGTAATTATTAATGTGTCATATGTATATTCATTGATCTCTTTCTACTGTAAACCTATAAATTAGATATTGTTAATCTTGTTACCAATTTTGAAAACTATAAGGAATATTTTATATTAAAAGCTTTAGTTAGTTCCTAAGCTTATAAGTCAAAACTCAAGGTAATAGAATCCTCATCAGTTTGATTTCTTTGAGTTATACCATGTCTTCATGTGCTCCATAAATAGTAATAACTAAAACTAGTAGACAAAAATGGTAAAAATATAGTATACACATCTGCATATAACATAACATAGGGTTTAATATAAGAGTCACAAATTATTCATTTTAAAAGTAAAAATTATTTAAAAATTAAATAAGTTTTGATAAATGTTTTTTTTATTGTTTTTAGGTTTAAAATATTAGTCACATTTTATTAAAAAATAATTAAGAAAGTCCTACAAAGTTGGAATATATGAAAAAAAAAAGAAAATTTTTTCAACCTTTATGGATGTATTATGGAAATATCTGAAAATATCTTAGATTTTCACGGATATTCACCGATATTACGTATATTTGTGGATATTATGGATATTTTACGGATATTCCAAAAGAAAAATTCTTCTCTCTGTATCCATATCGAGATCTCAAAAGATGAATATTGTCATAGAAATATTAACAATATTGTGATCTTGTCAATATCGTGATTAGTGGGAAGGATGATAGAACCTAAGAGAGTTGGAGAATTAAGACTTAAAAGTATTTGAGTTACTAGGACATGATTTTGAACCAAATGGAAAATTATTTTCATCAAACACTACACGTCTAGAGATGTAGTTCTTTGGTCTGATGCCATACAGTTATAGCCCTTACGTTTGTATTTTGAATTCCAAGAATGTGCATGGTGTGGATCTGACTGAAGCTTATGGGAGTTGCACGATCTTAGCCAAAGGTAACAGGGGCAGCCAAAGGTTTGAAAGAACTTCGAAGGGTGAATTGCTTTTCAGAATTGGGGTTGTAGTTCTGTCAATTGAGTAAACTGTTGTGGCTTCTGCACATCCAAGTATTGGAAAGGTAGGGAGGCTTGTAAGAGTAAGGTTAGACATTTCTCAATGATGTGTTTGTGTTTGCGCTCTGTTATGCCATCTTGCTCTGATGTATGTGGGCAAGAGACTTTATGTGCTATCCCAATGTTTTGGAAAAAGGCATTTTAATGATCTGTATTCCCCTCCTCAATTGGTTTGTATGGCTTTTATTCTTCTGTCAAATTGGCGTTCTACTTGTGTTTTCAAGTGCATGAAACTTTGATAGGCATGATTTGAGCTTTAGGATATAGACCCATGTGTATTTGGAATAGGCATCCACGAAACTTACATAATTCTTGTATCCATTTGTGAGGGAATATGAGAAGGGCCCCATAAATTTGAGTGTATTAGATCAGGTGGTGCATTATATTCTGTTGTAGATGATGGAAAAAAGCAAGTGACAATCTTTGCAAACAAAGGAACTGAGATTTTCATTGATACAAGGAAGATTACATTGATACAAGGAAGGATGGCCAACACGCCTATGCCATAACTCCAAAGAACTATCATTAGACTCTAGACTAGGACAAATTGCTGCAATGTTGACTGAAGATAAATGCTTGTTTAGGGAATCAAAAGCAACTCTATTTGAAGAAGAAACTACTGGACTGGGTAGAAAAAACAACTTGACTCTGACGAGATGGTATTGACGGAGGCTGTGAGTGTGATGAGATAATGATATTGAACTTGTACAGATAGCACAGATAGCACAGATAGCAGCCCACTTCGTCATTCCCATCACTTGGCCACCCATCACTCCAAAGCCTACCACCAGAGAGCAACCACGGCTCCCCTTCTGACAACCTAAAGCACAACCCAACCATCTAATTCCTGACATATCCTCCATGCTCCACGACCAACGAATCTGCCGCACCTCTCTCGGGGCAACCACCCTAAGACCGACCCCGAATTCAAGAGGAAGGGGGGGTGGGGGGGTGGGTGTGGTGGGGTTGGGGGGGGAGGAAGCGCACAATGAAGCAATAAAAAGTCCGAACAGAGCAATGAAAAAAGATAGAGAACGCCCATGCGCTACCATGTTTAAATATAATAGTTGGAATAATTTTAAATGTTAATGGATGAAACAATGTTAATGGATGAAACTTTTTAGTTTTCAAACATTCACTACATTTTTGTTCGAAGGATCTTTTAACTCACTAAGTAAAGGCATCCTAAATTATTCATGATAAATTCCTTTGTGCTCAGCCTTTCTTTATTCTGATTATTATTATTATTATATCATTATTATTATTATTATTATTATTATTTTGCGGGTCTTGTTACTGGTGTTCTAGTTCTTCCATATATGGATAAATTACAAAATTCTTCTGACAACTTTGTCATTAATATTAACTTTCCTCCTGAATTTTCAAACGTGTCAGCAACAATCCTTGAACCAGAAAAAAAAAATGACAATATTGGAATGATTTTGTTCAAAAAATAGCTAGAAACCTTGCTCACAATCACTGATGTTATATTGTTTTTGTTTTTGGACGAAAATACATTTAGGATTAATTTTGTCACTCTTATCAAGTTGAGTGATTTCATTGATACATTCGAAAAGTTATGAATTGAATTTAGCCACAAAATTCAAGGATAATTTTTATAAAGGTTAATCTCATTTCTAGTTTTTCGAATTACAGGTCAACTTAAATATTAATCTTCGACTTTTAAAACATCCTAAAACGAATCTTCAATCTATGAAGTTATTTAAACTAATAGTTTCATCCATCACAAAGTTAATGGAAAAAAAAAAAAAGGTACGTGAAAACCATATTTTATTTAACTAATTTTACAATTTCACATACTAGGGAACTTAAAAGCGAGTCGTATCTTTTTCAATGAGATTTTAATTGTCAAATTGATGAAAGAACTAATTTAGAATAATATGAGATGCTGTGAAAATCAGGAATCAATATAAAACTTTTACCTATAATTTGGGAGTTGAACATAAGTTCAATCCTTTTTATCATTGTCTTGATAATTAAAAAAGAAAAAGAAAAGAAAAAAAGAAAGACACATATTTTGGTAATCTATTTTTTTTCTACCCTAATATAATGATCCAATTTACCTACATCAATACTATTAATTTAATTTTTCTAAACAAAAAATAAAAAACTAGAAAAAAACACACATGCAAAAAATAAGAGGGTTAATTTCATTTTTAGCCTTTAAACTATACAACTTATCTTATTTTGACCCTCAAACGTTAAGACGTAGCAAATCATTATCTCAAACTATTAAATTTGTCTTATTTTAGACCTTCTAGTACTAAATCTGTTAAATATTAACTAAAATGAGCCAATAATATCACTTTTACCGCTAAACTATGCAATTTATCCAATTTTGACCTCTAAACTTTAAATCATGACAAATCACACCCTTCAATTAGGAAACTTGTCCTATTTTGGCCCTTCAATTATTAAGCTCGTTAAATATTGACAAATTAAGTCACACATATATGCACTTAATCGATTAATGATAAATAGATAGTCGAGATTAAATCTTTTGTAATCAAATTTCATACATCTCGACCTACAAATAGGGAATTTTGTAAACAAATGTACATTTTGTTGACTTAAAATTAATATGAATTTTAAGGTTTTTTTTTTTTGTAATTATTAAGTTCAATTAAGCGAAATATTCATTATCACGTTAGTTATGTAATTTTTAGCCCAAAAATTTACGTGTCGCTTTTGTTAAATACTCATATATCCAAGTGTTTCTTCTTCCTCTTTTTTTTGAAGTACAAGTGTTTTTTCTTTAGTTATTCATATTTTTATTTTAATTCATTTGAAACGAATATATATTTAGTTATATGGATAAAATTTGATAAAACTTTTTGAGGAAAAAAAAAAAAAAGCAGTATAACTTTTATCAACAAAACTATAAAACAGAAAAAAAAGTAAAACTTATATAATAAATAAACAAAATTTAGATATTTTGACTTCACAATATATGGAAAACATATATAGAGTTAAAAGGTCAAAATTGTTATTTTTCTATATTCATAAATATTTAACAGATTTAGTGACAAAAAGGTTAAAATAAGACAAGTTTCATAGTTTATAGGTTAAAACTGAAATTATTGGCTCAATTCTATTAATTAACGGATTTGATAATGGAATGACCAAAATGAAATAAGTTGAATTCAAAGGTGTGATTTGTTGTGTTTTAAAGTTTATGGGCTAAAATGTGACAAATTACAAGCTCTAAGGTTAAAAGTGAACTCAACCCAAAATAAAAACACCATTTCCAAAACCAGAACCAGACGGACCCTCGTGTTCCTCTTTCCGTTGGACTAGGACACTTCCATATTTCCTCCTCCAACAAACTTCTTACCATCACTCATCACAATTATTTAAAATTTAAAAAAAAAAAAAAAAAAAAAACCCAACTCTCTCTTGACACAGAGCAGAACTGAAAGAAAGATGAAGCTGTCTGTGAAGCTCCAAGAAGATCAAAATAATATCCAATCACCATTGGTGACAGCAAAAATCCCTGTCTCCATATTCAACCACCCTTTCCTCACATCCATCTCCACCACCATTTCCGACTCCTCCCACCTCTCCCTTTCTCTCTCCTCCAACTTCCCTTCCGGCCCTTCTCTCAAGCTCTCCTACTCCCCCACAATTCCCACTCCCTCTCCTCCTTTCTCTCTCTCTCTAAAATCCGGCCTCGGCCTCGTTGGCTCCCCAAACCACTCCCCTCTAATCTTCACTGCCCACTTCTCCT
>CAMOHE010026335.1:0-23113 GCA_946598075.1 Artocarpus hirsutus | reverse complement strand
CCCCCCCCCCCCCCCCCCCCCCCCCCCCCCCCCCCCGGAGAGAGAGAGAGAGAGGATTTGTATACACAGTTAAGGAGGCGTAGATTGGCTGACCCCACCTCATTACCTATCAGTTGGCCATATATTTAATTAAATTAATAATAAGCATGAAGGAGTTGAAAATTTAAACGTATACTAGTGGATGACTTCCAATGTTCCATGTTTATCAACGTTCTCGGAAGATGCTAAGAACAAAGTGGCCACCCTATTCGATTGGCTAGAAAAAAACAACAAATTAATTGAGGCAATTGAGTCTCTCTAAAAGCAAAAAAGCCAATCGATTGAGAAAAAAAGAAAAAAGGTCTTGAGCTTGTTGAGTACCTAAGAGGTAATTTTCAATTTTTTATAACACACAATCCTCTAATTCTTTCTTGCGGCCGTTAGCTGTATACATGCGAATATGGACCATTCAAGATTTCAATTTCCACATGAAACTTTAATATAATGTTTGACATACTTCATTTCACCTTATCAGTTTTAATTCAAAAAGTGTAAAGCTCTATTACAAGGTAAAGTAAAAATATACTTCATTGTGAAGCTCTTACATATTATAATACTTTCACTTTTAACTCTTAGTTTCAACTTACTTTTTCAAATACCCTATGATATAAATAAGACATGGTTGTTAGACCCAAAGCGGACAATATCATATCAAGCGGAGGTTGTTATAGTTATAATCAACAATGCCTCGATACGAAAAATAAAAAATAAAAAAAATTGCATTGTGAAAATATATAAATAGGTAGGGGTGTTCACATATTAGATTTTTCAGATTACGGTCAATTCGTGATCCAATCCATACATGTCGGATTGGAAAAATCTCAATCCAAAATCAATCCGTAAACTTCTCAATCCAATCCAATCCGATCCAAAAACCACGGATTTTGTGGATTGGATTCCGTGGATTCACAGATTAAGTCTAAAAAAATTATTAAAAAAACTAGCAATTAAAATTGACATACTATAACATAACATAGTTTAATAAAAATCCATATTACAACCTAATATAATGCAAGCCTTTGATAATAGACTAAATTGTAGCATTACAAAATATTACATCTAACAAATTTAAATAAACTTTAGACATAAGTAAATGTGATGAATGATGAATATTGGTCTTTGTAATTGGGCTAAACTTCTTTTTCAAGCGTACTAGTGAAAACCATGTGCTCACACATGGAAGTTTTATGTGAATATTATACATATTTTTTATTATAAAGTAATTAACATTTAGTTTGATTTTTTCAGATTTTCTTTAAAGCTTTTTTTTTTTTTTACTTTCATGAAAAAGAAATTGACAATTTAACAGTTTGATGAACACTTGAATATTTTGTTTATAAAAGTAGCAAATGCAATATCACAATCAATAAAAGAGGTTAGATTTTAAGAAAAACAAAGATAAAGTAACTTAGAGGGAAAATACCTTTTATATTTATATAATAGAAGGGGACAACGTGAAATATAGTCTTTTTTAAGTATAACATATTTTGGAAGAAAATAATTAATAGAGGCAAAATAGAGAGAAAATTATTTATGGGTACCCATGACAAAATCATATTAGAGAGGTTTTTTTTTTTGTTAACTTTCATTGAAAAAGAAATTGAATTTTAATAGTTTGATTAACACTTGAATATTGTGTTCATAAAAGTAACCAGTGCTATATCACAGTCAACAAATGAGGTTAGGTTTTAAGAAAAATAAAGATAAAGTAACTTCGAGGGAAAATATCTTTTACATTTCTATAATAGAAAGGGACAACGTGAAATAGTCTTTTTAAATATAACATGTTTTGAAAAAATAATCAATAGAGGCAAAATAGAGAGAAAATTATTTATGGGTACTCATGACAAAATCATATTTGATAGTTTTGCTAATAAAATGTTTAAGATAGACAAATATTTATAAAGGCAACATTTGCAATAATAATAATTTGAGGATTAGAAGGGGAAAAAAATAGTGGAGGACACATTTGAGAAAAGATATTTCATTGAAATATATTATAAGCGCACTTTAAAATATAAGAGTAAAAAAAAGGTACATTTGCCATATATATCTCTTAGTGAAACCATATATTTGATTAAATATTATACTTATACAAATAAGTAGAGCATACTTATAAGAAAAAAATATTTTGGTGAGATCAAATCAAATAGATAAACCAATTGGAGTGTACATATGAAAGCAAAAGAGATATTTAAATGAGAAGACATCTAAAAAAAAATTATTGTAGAGAAGTAACAAAAACAAAAGTATTTACTAAGGTTATGATTGATGGAATCATATTTTAGAGTATTTTTAGCCAAAAAAAAAAAGAGGTAAGAAATACAACAAAGAAAATTTAGCAAAAGAGGAGAAAGAAAAGACCACAAAAGAACAAAATAACTTGACCATTTTTTAAATAGTGCCATAAGGAAACTCTCACTTATTATATAGTTATAGATATATAAACTTAGGTTACCGTTACTACTACAAATTTAACCTTATGCGACTCTCATTAGATGACGTGTACCTAAGAAACCATCATCGTAAGTCACACGGCATTTATTAGAATTAAATGACCTGTGCTTTAGACAGCAGTTTCTCAAAAACAATTATCTAATGCATTACTTACCTTACCTATCCCGCCCAACAAAAATCAAAACCCTGAGAACAGTTCTATCTTCGAAAATCAAACCTTCTTTATTGTTGTTCTCGTCCTTGTCGTCCTTTAAGTCCCTTTCTCCCTCAACACCGTCCTCTCTCTTGTCATCCTCTCTATTTGTCTCTCTTGGAAACCTTCTCTCTCTACCATCATTGTCGCCTCTCTGCCTCCAGCATCGTCACTGTCTGTCACCTCTTTGCCTCTGTCTGTTAGTCAACCTACCTCCATTGCCACACAAAGTGGAAACAATGCTATTAGTTTTAGTTTAGTTTTGATTTCATTTTAGTTTTGTTAATTTGTTTTCTTGTTTTGTTTTGTTAATTAGTTAGTTGGTATTGGTTTTGTTAGTTAGTTTCATAACTTAGTTTTGTTATTTTAGTGTTATTAGTTTTGTTAATTTATTTTTCTTTTTTTAATTAGTTAAAAGTTATTGGTTTTGTTTATATTAATTTGTAACTTAATTTTGTTATTTTAATGGAATTGTTAGTTTAAGTTACAACTTATTATTTGTTGAATTTAGTAAATATTAGTTTTAATTTTTGTGTTAGTTTTAGATTTAATGTCATTAGTTTTTATATGGTAGTTTAAGTTTTATATGTTAATTTAAGCATTATTATATTTTAGTTTTGTATATATGTTGGTTTTAATATGTTAGTTTTAGATTTATATGTTAGTTTTGCTGTTTTTATTAATTTAATAATTTTAATAAATGTTATTGCTTAAGAATTTAATATGCCAGATAGAGAATTTGTTGAGGAGCAAATGACTAGAGAAGAAGTTACTTATAAGTTTTGGAAAAGAAAGCCATTCAATCCCAATACGTTGATGAAAAAAGTATCAAAGTTGAGATCTGGTGTTAAAATTCACATCTAATTTCATGACAAAGATCAACCGCTTGGAAAAAGGGGGATGAGCTCCAAAATTATATTGGAGTGTTAGTTCAAGAGGATGTCCCAGCACAATAAAGGATTAGAGAGAAACAAGCAATAAGGACAATATAGAACGTGTTTGGCAAGGTGTTATTTCATCCTCCACCGTTCCTAAAACCATGAAGAAGAAGTTGATGACAAGCACCGCTAAGATGGCAAAAGACTTTAGGTACAACCTAAAGAAGGTTTTTGTTGAAGGCCACGAAGATGACCTAATATTTTCAAGCTCCCTGCAAAGGTAACTAGAAATTATCCTTCTATTAGTTCAGACAAATGGAGGGAATTTGTAAAATACAAACTTAGTGAAGAGCATAAGGAGTTATTGAAGAAAGCAAAAGAGAGAAGAGATGAATACAATCTCGAATACTCAACAGGTCATTGGGATATTCGAAAGCAGAATGTGATATAAACCTTTGTATATATAAATGTTTACATAATTTAAACTTTATCTTTTAATGCAGATAAGAATATATAATACCACTATGCCTCCTCCATGTTACATTAGTTGGAAGTTCATCTGACAAAAGAAAGATGGAACTTTAAAAAATCTAAGATGCGAAGAGACTGGCCAAAGAATTGTAAGTAATTTAATCTTTTTAACCTTTAGTATTTCAAAACTTATATTAACTGTGCTTGATTTTAACTTGTATTAATTTCATGGTTAATAGAATGAGTATAAGGAGCAAGCCTCCCAAGGCACGTTCTGATTGTAAAGGGTCGAGTTATGCATTGACCGTCGCATTGTGTAATCCTAAACATTTAGGACGGGTATGCAGTCAATCTCAATTTATGCAGTAGTCCCAATATTTTCATTCCACCTGAAGCTCAAAGTCCAACATAAAGTTGATCGAGCTTAGTAAGAAGGTGGAAATGATGGAGTCTAAGTTTCCTGAGTTAGAGGCAATTATGAGAAGTCAATCTTGAGGGCATTCCTTATCCTGCACAGAAGAAAATACTAGGCCTATGGTAAAACAACATACAAGTGCAAAAGTAAGTTGCACAGCATGTATAGCGCCAGTACCACCTATAGAGCCACATTATCAAGTCTTGGTGAGGGTGCAACTTGTCTTTTTCTAGCACCATCAACAACAGAGGAAGGTGGCGATGGTTTTAACGTCATTGTGGGAAAGGGTGTGGATGGATACTCTCCCTATGCAAATGATCATTGTAGGGCAGCTGAGGAAGGTAACGTATGCGTTACAATCTCAATTTGTTATATGATATATGGACGTACCTTTACCTTTCCTAACTGAGGCAAATAAGGCCATGAACGATGCTTGTAGAGGATTTGTTATTTGGCCTAAAGTATGGATTCAAATCATAAATCAAATAAGCAACACTACAATTGACCAACCTTATCGTTGAGGCAAAGAGCCTATGGTTTATGTCGAGGAAACAATCAAGGGAGGTCCTATGAAGAAACTGAGGAGAAAAAAAGTAACAAATGGAGGATGTAATGGAGGTGACACAACTAATAGATGGTTTGCAACAAGGAAAGCCTGTATAGTTATTCGATCAATTCCATGGAATTCTCCAGCACAATTACAATTATGTTGCCTTTTGATAAAACCAAAAGCATTGATAAAACCTGATATATCACTGTTAAGGACATTAACTGGTTCACCAACTTCACTCAAATTAGTGAGTCATGTATCATGGCATATATGAGATATTTAACTATATACACTTTTTTTAAAACTTGTTACTTGTCATCATCTAACAATATTCATTGTTTTTATATAGTTTCTTATGGCACTATTGCCAAAGGTCCAATTTGCTCAACTTATATGGCTTCGTCAACCCTTACATCACCTCTTATGTGCCAAACACTATCGAGCTTTTGATGCAAGACGGAGCAAATTTGCCTTGTGAATTTTTGGATAATGTAGATGGCTACAAATATTACTTCATGCCATATAACAGTAGAGGTCATTAGATATTGGCCCTTGTTCACCCCCAAAAAGATTAGGTTTTATAGTTCGATCCACTTGGCTAACCAGTATGCGCCAACTTCAGCCAAACGGTTAAATTATAAGTGTATTATTGTTAACTATATAACTTATTATTGCTAGCTAAACCATAGCGTCTATTTTTATTGATTATATTTTTAACGAATTGTATTTAGGGTCTTCGATGATTGGAAAATAAAATCTACAACTCAAGTCGTCTACAATAAGCCAAATGAAAACACTAGATTTCTAAATCCACATAAGGTAAGTGTTAATGGTTGAAAATGATTAACTTAATAATGCTCATAAACCACTGATGGTTCTCATAGGTTAATGTGATAAAGATGAAAAGGGATGAAGCAAGGAAAGACACACAAATTTATAGTAGTTCACTCTTTAATGAGTTACGTCTATTGTATTTCTCTTATCAAGATTTCGTATACAATATACTCAGATTTCCATAAATGAAAGGATGGAGATGGCGTTTTTTGATCTAGGGAGAGGATAGTTCCTCCTCCTTTTTTCCACACCGTTCTCCTCTCTCCATATCTTCCTCTTATAACATGCTACATTATTATTAAAAATGATTAGAATATTACTAATGAGGCTGGAATCTCCGTGTTCTATGCGAGCCTTTGGTGTGGTGTCTCTGTACGTGCAAAGTGTATATCAAGTTTTATGTTAGTGGTCTTAATTTCAGGTATATTATCTCAACTACTGGTCCTGTCCATTCTTATATACTCTTCTTGAAATGATAGGTGCAATAATGGGCGGAGGATACGAAGCTCGTTTAACCTCGACTTCATCCTAAAGCAACATGGTCAATCGATAATCTCGACTTCTACTTTCTTTGAGATTAATGGGCCAAGTTGGGCTTTTTATGGATCTCGCCTTAGGGCCTTGGGGCGTTGGATCTCCCACAATAGTAAACCTTCAAAAATGGGATCAATTTCTAATTATGTTTTTAATGTATTTAATTTAGTTTATTAGTTTCCTATTTAATTATGTAATTGGCCTATAAATTGGCTATATGGTTAGAAGATAGAGTAGACTATGATCCATATTGAAATGATTTTCAAAATTCTCCCATTTTTATTTTTATTCTTTTCAAAATTTAGCCGCGTGCGCCATCATTTGTATTTTATGGTTCCCACCTCCATTCTTTTTGTTGTCCTCGATTGCCGATACCTTAGCCCTTTGTTTTAACACATTCCCACAGAGCCAGCACTTTATCCATGCAATGCCAGCCACTGGTCCAGTTTGCCGCTTTGCTGCAATGAATTTCCTTGTCATTATTGTGAGAGTTTGTAGTGGTTTTTTGATGCAATGTGGAGTTTCCTTTAAATTTCAAATTTTAAGATGCTCTATTATTTACTTTTTTATTGAACTTGAGTGTAGTTTTAGCACTAAATTATGCTTGCAATCACATTTATTTCTTTTTTTAGAAATAAGAATATTTTAAAATTTTAAATAGATTGGTTTCTTTTTATTTTTAATTTTTGAATTAATTTATTTTCACTTTTTAGTTTCCCCATATTGTTTAAGAAAATTTAGCCTAGCCTCATATATGTAAAGAGGTAGAATCTTTATTAACAAAATTATAAAATTTACTTTTCTTATTTTTCTAATTTTTTCAATATTCTTTAGAATCAACAAGTGGTTAATATCTATTATCTTTTTTTCTCGTCCTTCTAAATTATTTCTTACTTGTTTATCTTCAAGAAGTTCTCCAAGTATGCTTAGCCAATCAATGGGTTTATATTAGTCCTATCTTCTAATATTCAGAATGAATCAACAGACTTTTTTGATATTCTAATAGAATCAATGGATTTTGAAAAATTACCCTCTTTTTCCTATTTTTGTTGTGCTTTCGCTGCATCGGTTCCTTTGCGGGCCTATTGTGAAGCCTCTGCACCCCAAAAGCTCTTGTCTATGGGGCTTTGACTTGTGATACCGCTCACCAATTTCTTTTTGAAGATTTATCCTATTGTTTTGAAGTTTAATTATCCAGTAGGATCCAGTTGATTTTTAATTATTCTTAGCATGAATTTTTATTAGCCTAAAGTCATGTTGCATCTCTAGAGATATAATCAATCTCATCACCCCTATCATGATCCTTATTATGATCCTCGACTTATACAATCCCATGATGGTTATTTTGAGCCATATCCACCCAGATTTGATTACGACGGAATATACGAGCAAAATGAACATTATGCGCGCGTCATAAATTACACTTCTTATTTTCACACTTTTATCCCATTTAGAGATAAACCCTGCAAACTTCTAGTTGATTAGGGGAGTGAAATTAACGTTGCGTCTAACAAATTTGTGAACCGAATGAATCTTTAAAGTGAGACTCACCCTTAGACCGTTTTGGGTGAATTGGCGGGGCAAAGGATTTTTGAAAGTCACTAAAAGACGCTTGCTTCCTCTTTAATTGGGTCCTTATCAAACATATATCTATTGTGACGTTCTTCCCATAAACACTACTGATATTTTGTTAGGATGTCCTTGGGTTTGTGATATTGACATGAGATACATCCAAGGAGATAAATGTGTTTAGATATAAGCAGCTAGAAACCAATTCTCTTGATTCCCGCCAAAGAAAAAGAAAAATTATCTTTGTCCAAGCCTCGTCTTCCATCACAAGTTCCTAGTGAGACGAGTGTTGATGTGGACAGGTGTAATTACCACACGTCTTCTAACCATATTGGTTATGTGTGGTATTGCTTAGGCCATGATACGATAGATTTATTTACTTTATCGTGTGATGCCTATAAATTCATCTTGCTTAAAATGTTTCAATCAGCCTATTGGACTGAATAACTCTCCGTTTATAGGCTTGCCTTAATATGTTAGGGCATGTTTTTAGTATCCTATAAATACATATGGCAAATGATATATTTATATGTGAAAATTAGTGTCTATTGATAGGAAAGAAAAGAGTGACTTCGTCACCCTTAATGCTCTATATTTTACTTCATATTGTTAATTGTCTTGTAGTTATAATTCTTATCTTGACAACTCGTGCTATCATAATAGTAAATTCAAACGCCAAGAGAGGTATGATTTTTTACATTATTTTACTCATGCAACAACTAGAAAATAGATTGATGATTTTAAAAAAATATCATGTTATTGATATTCAACATCTATGATTATTATATGTTTAGCATTGTTGTAATTTTTCACACCGAGTAAAATTGTTTAGTAAAATTGTAACGTTGGAAAGGACGGACGTAAAATTGTGTTTGCAAGGGATAAAATGATTGTCCATTCACCTTCCTTGCCTCGGTCTATTATTGATGAACCATCTTCTTTCCAATCCAGCGTCTCATCACCACTTTATTTTACTATTCTAAAATCTGTTGAAGTTAGTTACTCCTTCATTCGTTGACACCAATTCCCATCAATCATATGGTAATACATTCCTAAACTTTCTCTTGCAGCTTTTGGATCTAACGCATATTTACATGATTTATCTTCTAATGTGATTGTGGGATTTGTTTTCAATAAGATGGACTTGTTTTCTTTTTTTTTTTTTTTTTTTTTTTTTAACTGTGGTGATCTGAAGCCTCAAGTTTTCTATGTTTCTTTTGCAGCTAAGGTGTTTCTACAATTAACAATCAAGTTACCATGGCTTCCACCACAATCAACTCTTAAGATTGAAGCATTTCTTGCGTCTTAGATTGCTGGTCCGTGATTCTTCTGAGTCTTGATTCGACCGAGTAAAGTTCTTGAGAATGATACAGATCACATGAATCATAATTGATTGGAATTGATTTTGTTAATCAAGGGACTGATTTGATTGATTGAGATCAATTTTTTTTCATTTCTTTAATGTATTCAATTTAGTATATTTAGTTTTCTGTTTCAATTATGTCATTAGCCTTGCCAATGTGGTTAGAAGACAACTAAGACTGATTAATATTGAATTGATTTCCATAATTTTTCCTCTTTTTTCTAGTTCTCTTCTTCCTCATCTCCTTCTCAATTTATGTCTAATTTCTCTTTCTAAATCTCTAATTTTGGTTCCCTTTCCCCCTCCTTCCTTCTAATCACTCCCCTCCCTCTTCTTTATCCATTATTTCCCCTCTAGTTCTACGTCATTTATATTTATAACCATCAACGATATAGTTGTAAACCTTCAAATCATAATAGATTAAAAAATGACAATTTAACATAAATTGATAAACATTAGACGTTTCAAAATTTTCTTTTAATTCCTATTACTACAAAAAGAAAATACAAGATATGACGAAGGTTTGTCAAAGACTACCATTCTATCTAGGGTCGTTCTATATTGATATACGATGGTTTTTAAATCTCATATAATACACAAGTGAAACATCACGTAAATCTAAAAAAGGTACATTAGACAACAATTTTTGCAAAAATAATTGTTGAATGTACCAGATTTAATAAATTCCAAAAAAAAGTCGTCATTAAAAGTCTTCGTAAAAATAATATAAAAACCGTTTTAACACAAATTAAAAGAAAAAAAAAACTTGGTTTAGATTCAATCAAACAAACAAATAACAATTTTCTAAAAAATTTACTACAAACCCTACTTCTCAGATATAATAAATGTATGTGTAACGCAAACACTCCTAAAATAGTAAACTGTCTTTACAAACTCTAACCAACAAAAAATACTTAAATACTTAAAAAACTATATAAATACATGGTGATGAGGTGACAAGGGAATTTAGAGAGAGAAAAGGAACTCAGAGAGAAATTTAGAGTTTACAAAATTAGAAAGAGGAGAGATGGAAGAAAGTGCTTGAATATGGAAGGAATGAGAAAATTTAAAAATTTCTTTGAAAAAAAGAATGAGCACGAAAAAAACTGCACATTTTTTTTATTTTATTATTTTTTATATTAGAGGCAATATTTAAAAAAAGGTCATCTAAAGGCACGTACATGTTCCAAAACATGGAAAGCTCCATACCCCACTTTGTTTTCAATACTCGATGACATTTTCCTACAAACCGTCATCCAATTGGCGCCATTTAATCTACAAATTGTTTTATTGTCCGCACTATGAATTAGTCTTCTCGACAATTACAACTAATTGAGCAATTAGAAGAATCGAGTAGTCAATCAAATTTCGACAGCTTACAAAACTCCAGGCGATTTGTCCTGCTAAGTTCATAATTAGTAGCAAAATTCAGAATTACTGTTTTAAGAGGATTAGTTGGGGAGAGATCCCACAGTTCCTGTAGAGGCTGAGTACGTCCAGCCTTTTGGGAGCCCCAGGAGTCAGGGCCAATCCCTAAATAAGCACTTAAACTGTCCTCCCATTGAGCCAAATTCCTTTTGCTGAATTTTGTCCCCAACTTTTGCTTCATAAAAAAAATCAATAAACCAAGACGTTATAATATCTTTTTTTTTTAGCAAACAACAAATACCTTGTAGGTTAAGGTAATGGCATCTCTACTTACCCCATATTGATTCTAGATAGAATATTCACAATGACATTAATGCTGATTGAATTTTTGGAATTTATAAATTTGGGTGATACTGCATTACTTTTTTGGTGGATGTGTTGTCTACATAAAAGTTAATATATATATATATATATATATATATATATATTTCTCTTTCGTGAACTTGTACCAAAAGAGACGTAGTCGAGATGCATGATGTTGATGTTGATGTTAATGCTACCACTTTTTGTCAAAGCTTTTGGAGGGGGCAACTTAAAAAAAAGGGCAAAAAAGTTTAGGATAATCATTTCCTTTCGTATAGAAAAATTGATTCATAATCATGTTTTATGTGTTAAAACGACAGGCCTTCCAATTATGAAAATTGACGCATTTTTATAAGGTACAGAACTTTTTGTGACAAGTTAAAATTTCTCTCTGACGTTCTTGTATCACTTTTACAACTATCAGAATTTTTTCTTTCAGAAAAAAATAACTATCATTCTTCTTTCAACAAATATTCTAACACTAAAGGACACTAGTCAATTGGTTGACAAATTGAAATGTGCGTAGTAATTTGTTTTTCCATTTTGTTTTTGTTCCTTTTTTTTTTTTTTTCAGAATGATCCCTTCAATCTCACACATTGAAACCAATAAGCTAAAATTATTATTATTGTTCACAGATCTTGTGTATTTTTGGAACCCAGTTGTCTCTTTCGTTTCCCCAACTTGATGTATCACTGCCCTCGGCTATAAAATAATAAAACTTTGAATGGTGGCCATGGTACGCTTGGAGACTTCCCACAATAACTCAACTCGGAAAGTTAGGTAATAAGTTTTACAGTAAGAAAAGCAGAATAGGAATTAAAAATAAAAAATAAAAAAAGGTAGAGTGGAAGAAAAATAAAAATAAAAAAGAAACAGAAAAAGAAAAAAAGCAAAGCTCGTTACTTTAACACAAAAGAAAGTGAAGTTTAAGCTCCTTTTAAGCATTGGTAAAGAAAGCAGCCATGCCCACCAACATCTTTATTCTGGGGTCGGTGCCTGTCCAAATCAAGCCCCTTCATATTTTTGTCCTACTTTCCCCCATTACCATTCTTATGAGTGTACTCTCTTTCTTTTTTATTATTTTGCATTTTGTTTGTTTTTGCAAGAAAGAAAAAAGCACTCTGACTTCTTCACCGCCACTAGATTATGTGCTCCTCACAATAGCATGCTAAGAGATACACCAATTCTTATATGCGCCCGCCGCCCCCCCTCCTCTACAGTGACAAGAATACTATTGCCATCACAAGAAATAAAATTTTGTAAATATAAAAAATACAAATGGGAAAAACTCTATTTTTCCACTACCTATAACATAAAAATCTAGATCAGTTCGACTCTCTTGGTCCAAGTTAAAAAAAAAATGAATAAGAAAAAGAATCTTGTTTTCATTTGACCCTTAAGGGCCTTAAGGCAGCTCCAATGTTGATTGTTTAGCTAGACATTTGGAAAAGAAATGCCCTCAGTGCCGTTCTCAAACATTAATAAAAGATTTTGTACTTTGACAATAGTCAAGGGGCTTTTTTTTTTTTTTTTTTTTTTTTTTTTTTTTTTTTTTTTTTTTTGCATATAACACCCTCTCATATATGTGCTGTTGGTTTTGTAAGATGACTTTAGAGAAAATATCCAGAAACATTGTAAAGGTTTGAAAATTTATATAACAAAAATTTTAATAAAATATTTGCAAAACAATGTTATAGAGTATATTAAATCTAACATTTAATACACATATGTAAATTATTTTTACCCTGGTGAAGCGATTAGGTAAGAGATCTTCTAACGGGAATGATTCTCTATATGAAACTAGTTTCCACGTCTAGTCCTTGTCACCAAACATATGGGCATAGAAGAGAATTAGGTCACTTACTTTTTAGGCCCTTTTGGCACAGCTTTCGCTTATGCTTTTAGTCATTATAAAAAGGGAAGCAAAACTTTTAGCTTTTTAGTAAGTGTTTGAAACCATATTTTTAAAGAGCTTTAATAAGTCAAATGGTTTCAAATTTTTTAATAAGTTGCAAAAATATTATAGTTAAGTTCATAATGTATTATTAACATTTTGATACAAGTTTAAAAGTCTGTTTAGAAGTGTTTTTTGAGGATCCATATTTTATGGCTTTGATAGGAAGCACTTCTAGAGAGCAAAAATGCTTCTGACATATTATCCAAACACTTTCAAAAGCAAGTTTTGGAGTTAGAAAGCCAAAAGAACATTCTAGAAAGTCCTCCCAAACACGCCCTTTGTCTCCTACTAATCTCAACACATGAGCTAAGTGGGACTAGAAATGAAGAACACTTATTCTCTGTTTCTCTGTCTATACACTCCTATCATTAGGTTTCCTGTCAAAGTTTTGCAGTCTTATCAAGACTTTCAATCGTACGTTGAATGAATAGAGGAATCCTTTATTTGAAGAGAATGAGAGATCTAATTAGTTTTGAAAGCTTTTTTTATTTTAATTTATATCACATATTTAATTAAAATAAAAGAGATAACCTTCTCTTTTCTTATCTATGGATCCACACACAGAAAATCTCTCTATGCTTGTGGCACAAATCACCTATTAGGAGAGAGAGAAAATTACTACTTATTGCCCAATCTGATTTATTTCCATATTTAAATTTTTAATTTTGAATAAATTATATTTATCAAAATTAGAAACTTTTGAAACAAAAAACTTAGTAAACAAGTCTTGAACTATACAGGGAACTCTTCTATGTACTTGTTACACACCTACGCAGTGGTGGGACCCACTGTGTGTGACTTACAAAATTAATTATTATTTATTATTAAATAATTTTATTATTTCATAATTATAAATTAATACGTAATTAATTTATTTTGAGTGATATTTGATTTATAATTCTAGAATTCTAAACTAATTAATTAAACCAATATTTCCTTTTATCCAAATAGTGTTTACAAAGATGGCTAATAGACCTATAATTTTAAACTCTAATAAAACCAATATATGAATTAAAATATTTAATTAATATATTACTATTTTATTAATTCTAATATTACTCAACTAAAAACTTAGAATTGTACTCTTGAAATATAGATATAATTACTTATATTTTTGAGTCATCTATTTGATATAGTCATTGCGTATAAATTTATCTTTTATAAATAATACATAATTAGAGATAATTAAAATCTGTTAACCTCTTTAATTACTTCTTCATCCTTGATTGCCATTATTTCTCTAATGAATAATAAATTCATGAACTTAATCACGAATTTGAGCACTCATATTATTCAACACCTAAATCAATACTCAAGAGAATTTTTTGTCCACTTCTCGTTAAAGAAGGAATCGATTTCATCTTATTATATTAACATTTTCGGCTACTTACTTCACTATGCCTCTAAAATACAAGGGATAAAATTATATTTTTGAATCTAAACCAAGTAAATCAAAATACACAATTTCATAAATAGAAGTCTGCTAATAACTAAGGATTAAGATCATCTTACATATTATCATCAGCCAATGTGATTAAAACTTGTTATATTATAATGAAAATTATCTAGCCGTTCATATCATATCATGTCTAGGTTTTATATAATCTCATTATGTATAGCGCACTCATTTAATGACACTATATTAATGGTTTGAATAAGACCATTCCATCCTCAATGAAAATGACATGCACTAGTAATGCTGAATTAAAGATATTCTATACTTCAATTGAGTAGTTAATTATTTATTAATGACCATTTTAATTATCATTGTTGATGCCTGGATTTGGCACAACCCCGTGTGAGGGTGCACACAGAGGTTGAGTTCCTTGTTCTGTCTCCTGCTTTGCTTGGCTCGGCCTAGTCTAGTCAGACCTACAAGAGGAGAGAAGGCCTTAGAGTAAGGGGACACCGGTTTTGTGCCTGCCAAGGGCACTCCGAGGCTCAAGACAGTATTTTGACAGGGAAAAGCTAAGGGAGAGGCAGGGTAGGCAAGGGAAGAATGCCCGTACCTTTGTGGTGGAGTTAATGCTCCTATTTATAGAGTTCAGCTTGGATCTGAGTGTGGACCGGGTTGGTCCGTAACCCAGGTGTCCAGTGACAGGTGTCACGATCTCCGTGAAGGAGGATTGCCCAACGGAGGATTGAGATGGTATCACGTGGTGCTCTTTGGGTAAGTCGGACAGATCCTAGTCGGATGGGTCCCTAGTTGGACAGATCCTGCTCGGACAGGCTCTAGTCGGATAGATCTTGTCCTGGTCGGATGGGTTCTTGGTCGGACAGATCGTGCTCGGATAGGCCCTGGTTGGATAAATCTTGTCCTGCTTGGACGAGTCTCTGGTCGGATAGATCGTGCTCGGACAGGCCCTGGTCTAATAGATCTTGTCCTGCTGTGGACAGGTCCCTGGTCGGATAGATCCTGCTCGGACAGGCCCTGGTCGAATAAATCTTGTCCGAGTCAGACAGATCGTACTCGGACAGGCCCTAGCCGGACAGATCGTGCTCGGACAGGCCTTGGTCGGATAGATCTTATCCTGGTCGGACAGATCGTGCTCGAACAGGCCTTGGTCGGATAGATCTTATCCTGCTCGGACGGGTCTCTGGTCGGATTGCTCTTTTCAGCCAACTTGATCAGGTGCTTGGATTAAAGAGGGCATGAACTTCAGATAGTTTCCTCATCGTGAAGATTTCCCCCAACAATCATCTTTAAGTGTTATCCTCTTATATATAACACATATATGCAGTATTTAAGGTGACATAGATAATTATGAAATTTTAATGATAATTATAGAGTACTCAAAAAAATAAATACACATAAATATAATAAAAAAAATTCACTTTATTTGTTTGTAAATATGTCATTTACAAAAACATCATATGTTTTAAAGGCATTTATCCTAACGTCACTACTACAAAAATCCTTTTCCATGTCGCCCTTTTCATGTCGGTCGACGCATTTAAGCAACGTAAAAAGCTTTTCATGTCAGTTGGTTATAAAGCGACATGGAAAGCCCAAGAAATACGCCTTGCAAGTCGGTTGCTTACAATTAGCAGGCAATGTCGAATATGTTGACATGCAAAAACCGACGCTAAAGTCTTTTTTTTTTTTCCATGATTAAATTTTGAAATTCAAAGAATTTTAGAGCTTTGCACCTCCATCAAGAAAAAACTTTCTCTCTTTTAATTTGAATCCACCCGCTCTCTCCCAATCCCTCTTTTTGTTCTTTTTCTCATTAATTTTTTTAAAGACAATTAACTATAGGCATTTACTGGGTATTAAATCAAACCTACAGATTTTTTTTTTCTTTTTTCTTTTTCTATCTCTCCACTGGAACTCTTTTTAATACATTGAAACAAACTCACCACTTCTCTCCATAGGGAAAAAAAAACCTTCCATCACTCTTCTCTCATTCCATACTCAATTTATCAAGTTATGTTTTTGTGGCTGGCTAAGGAGAAGATTGACGAAGGCTAGAAAATGACATTCAGTTCTTTGACGGGGTGTCTCGAATTGTGGCATTGTAAGCTGTAGTGTTGAATCTCAGACCTTCATGGCGCCCTTTCTTGGCCGTGTGATCTGGCCAAGAGAAGCTCGTTGCCATCAGCACGATCTGACAGGCGGATGCACCCAGATTTATGGCTGGTGATTCTTCTGGAGTTATTTTTTTGGGGTTTCCTTTTTTTTTTTTTTTTTGGGCAGTATAGGTTTATTTAGGTTTGTAACTCTTCAAGTTAGTTTGCTCCACTTTCCATTAAGGTTTTAAGAAATCGAATGCTTTTCCTTTTTTTTTTTTTTAGTTTTCAGTTTTTTTTCTTTTTGTTTTTCCTTTTCATTTTATTTTGTGTTTGATTACGGTTCCTTGTTACTATTATCATTGCTTCATTGAGAATTATTTTTGTCATTTGGATTGATTGTTTTTCTGGGGAAGGATATGGAAGGAACGAAAAATGGACACTTTTTTTTTTTTGGTTTTTTTTTTTTTCAACAAAAGCATTGTATTTTTGACATTTGAAACTTGAGTTTGGGTGCTTGATAATTGTTTAATGGAGAAGACTCGGTTAAATTTGCAATCTGCAATATATTGAAATATATAATATATAAAAAAATTTGATAACTGTGATTTCCAATGGTTTTGTCGTTTTTTTACTGAAAAGTTTTGCTTTATTTTTCACCAATCGATTTTTTTTATTTTATTTAATACTTTCGATATCGGTCGAAACCTTATTATTTTGCTTTAAAAGCGACGTCAATAGCTTTCGACATTGCTTTAAATTGACGTGAAATGGTAGAAAATTACAACATCCCTTGTATAGACATTAGTTTTTTTATCGATGTCAATAGCTTTTCACGTCGCTTTAGAAACGGCATGAAAGGCAATTCGTGTAGTAGTGCATGCGTGAAGTTGTCTTTGGACAAATAGTACAAGGAGTTTATTGACACTCTTTATTCAACTTTTCACACCCTTTTTTTTAAATTACTCTTCATTTTACTTATTACAACCCTCTTAAAATACTAAAAAAATTCTTACACCTACAAAAAATTGTTACACCTAAACAATGTGTTTTTTTCCTTTTTCCACATAACTACCAACCAACCAACCAAACTTACATGATAATTCAAAGCAAAACATGATTAGATATAAATTAAGCATTTTAAAAAAGTACTTGTTCTGATTCCAGTTCCAAATTACAACAAAGTTTCAGAAAGTGTCGAATCACACAAAATCTAAAGAATACAGATACTAAAATTCCTAAAATACAATGGAACCACACAAGTGTTGTCTCATTTACTAAACCTTCACAACCCATAAAGAACATAATTGCAAGTTCACCCAATGACAATGCTCAATTCGATTTCTCTGACGATTACGAGAGGCCGATTCACAGAGGCAATAGACCCCTGCCTTTTTTTTTTCATCAGTGGGGTTTTGATGTTTGTGTTCATGCCATTACTTGTCATTTGACGTCTTTGTTCATACCAAAAACAATTCATAGGTTTTAATTGTAAAACAGTGGAGGTGTAACAATTAAAAAATTGAAAAAAAAAGAGAATTTTGAAGAAAAGAAACCACTTACTTTTTGAAGGTTGACTCTTTGATGTCTGAATTTATTTCTATTTTTTTAGAAAAGTTGGGAAATAATTTTTTTTTTTTAAGTTTGTGCGTAATGAGTACTTCTTAAAATATTTTTATCCTTAAAAGTGATTTTATTAATGAGTAATATAGTAATAAAAAACTTTTATTTAAAAAAATATATGACAAATAAAATAAAAGGTGTTAATAGACGGCCACCAAAGAATGTTATTAAGCAAAAGCTATATCATGTATTTATATATAGAAATCTATTTCTATTTCCTGACAAATTTATCCATGCAAGTATGTATTCAGATCTACATATCTCCATATCTACAATAGTACATATGCTTTTGTTTTTATAAGAGGTTTGATAACATTGGTTCAAACTCATGAATTTAAATTTAAATAGTATAAAACTCTTATATGTTATAATATAAATTAAAAATATATTATAGTGTAAAATTTTAACGTGTTATAATGTTTAAATTCATGAAATTAAAGCAACGTCGACAAACAAATAACAAATTTTGAAAAATAGCATACTTATAAAATCTTAGATTATTTTCAACCAAGGATAAGAGAATAGGGCCCACAATTTACTTACTTTACAAAATCTCTTTTCTTTTCATTTAGGTTTTTTTTTTTTTTTTTTTCCGAGAGAGACCTTTTCATTAGTCCATGGCTCTCAAATATTGTCACTTTCTAGAAAGTAAAAATGAAAAAGGTGCCGTATCGTATGAAAGGCAAGCACATGGAAATTAGTAGAAGACTCGAAATTAATCTCTTCAAATCATCTTGCCAATGCAGAATCAACTCCGATTCTAGTTGGCCCACCACAAATTCATCAACTTGTCACGTGGCAGTATCTGTCCCCTCCAGTTCCACCAATCAACGGCTCTCATTTACGTACGTGAAAATACCTAATTACGACCACTTGTCCAATCGATAAATAAATAAAAAACATTCCTTCGTCGCCAAGAACCCGGAGTTCCCTAATTACCGTCCACACCCCTGCCATTAGTGGAAACACACAAGGTAAGCCTCGTAATTCCACTGTACCTTAGAGGGCATTTCCGGAATCAAGAAAAACCAGAATGCCCTTTTAACATTACGCGCCGCCCACCTTTTCTTTTCTCTCTTTTTTTTTGCAATCTTTCTTTTCTTTACACAGAACGTACTCTCTTTCTTTCTCTTCCTATTAATACTTCTCATCCTTCCCTAACATTTCCCTCTTTTACACACACTCTCTCTAGCTCTCTCTCTCTCTCTCTCTCTCTATATATATATATATAATTTGTATGTATCTATAGATTTGGGATAATCTCACCGGACATAGCACGGGTTCGATTGAAATGGAGAGAAAGCCGGTCGGCCACGTGATCCCTCAGACGACGTCGTTCTACTGCGAAGGGGGCACAAGCGACATCCAGACGATGATGAAGCGGAGCGCGTCGGAGTTGGCTCTGGCGGAGTTCGTGAAGATAGGAGACGACGTCGTTTCAAGCAACAATCACAACAATAATAATACTCATGATCATCAGAATATTAACGAGAAGCTGGGGGTTGTTCATCATGATGAGAAGATAAGCAGAGCTTCAGTGAATAATTTCCCAGAGTGGACGGATGGAATGTTTTTCGCCGACGATTATAGCTTCGCTAATTTGAGGATTCGGGTTAGTTCCTGATTTATAATGCTCTTTTCTTTTCTCTCTCCTCTGTTTCAGTGAAACGACGTCGTGGCGAAATTAACATACACACATATGCTTAATTTATATAAAATTAAAACGAATTAATATAAAATTAAAACAGTAAAGGTAGGGTACATATGTAAGACTCCATCACTTTTTGTTTCTGACATTTTTTTTCTAACGCATCAATGAAATTGCCATCTTAATTAATGTTATATCGTCTTAAAAAAATATTTTTTAAAATATTTTAATTAACATAATATAATATTATTAAAAAAATTAAAGACTTGTAAGCCCAAATTCATATTATATATTTATGTTATATGTATGGCAATAAATATAGAAACCAGTAAAATAAAGAACTTAGGTATTGCAAATTACCATAATATCTTTTTATTTTCATATATAAATTTTTACCACATTATATCCTCCATCCTTGAATGAAACCATCGAGTCAGAGACAAACTCCGTGAATATTTATAATTAAATAATACTATATATTATGATGCTCAAGACGGACCTATTATTGCACAGAAATTGTGTGGTTTTATTTTATATTTAGTTTTCTTTTCCTTTTTTTTTTTTTTTGGCTCTTAAAGTAGAAGGTTTGTTTGTTTTTGTCGCGATTAGAGAAACTTCTAGTAATTAGCATTGACAGCTACGTCAACAATAATGTATGTGGGGTTTCTTGTTTATGAATATTACTTTATTTTCTCTATTTATGATCTGATTTGGTAACACTTGAACTTTAAGTGCGAGGTTTTAAAAAGTGAACAAGAAAATGCGAAGATTCTCTCAAACAACTTATTAGCAAAATATTTCATCCACTTTTTTTTTTTTTTTTTTAACTTTTTGGAAGTACAAAAAAATAATGAATGAATAGATAAAGTGTTACTTTGCAAGGATAGTTTTGATCAGGGGGGCTGCCGCTGCAATCGCACCCAAGGACAAATATTTTACGCTTTTTCCTTATTTGACCCGATCCTAAATTTTTTTTTTATAAAATCAACTATTCCTTAAATTTAGAGTTTTAACATATTATTTGTTCCAAACTTAAAATCCCAAATTAACTAAAAACCAACTATATTTTTATTATATAAATTTACAATTTTTTGGACTATTATACTATTTAATAACTAAACACTCTAGAAACATATGTGTGATATTTTGTTTATGAGGAACGTCACTCGCTAACCTTTTTTATTTTTTATTTTTTTATTTTGCTAAACGTCACTTTTGGGTTTATGAAATAAATCGATATTTGAGGAAGACATATACACACACATATATATATATATATACATACATATATATATATATATGTATGTCAAAATCTAAATGAAAAAAAATAATATGTAGGTAATGGTGCCGTAGAGTGACAGTGCGAGCCATATAGATAAGCGTTGTCGGATTTTTTGAACCAACGTATTAAAATTGGTATCCGTCAAATCATGATGGCGTGGACTTATGGACTGATTTATGGAGTTTAATTTGTCAATAATCACTATTTTCTTTTTCTTTTGTTCTGGGATAACACGAGAAAATGTATTTTTGGTGGACAGTAGAGACAAGATTTCAAAGGTAAAGATATAGTAAAATTATGCTAGTCATGTTGAAGTATAGTAAAGTAAGAATAAAATGATTTTTTAAAATGAAAATATTTTGAATATTTTGTAAATAGAAAAATTTAAAATAATTACCGTGTAATTTGATGTGTAGTGTAAAACGTGAATTTTATGATTATAATTACCATATAATTTTACTATTTCTAAAATAATTTTTAGAAAAAATTGCTATATTTTGGCTCCAATGTCATAAATATGTTATATACACTGCAATTTTTACAAATTTTATATGACTTCTTTGGGCCTATGCGATGGGCCAGATTGCTCTGTTCAAAGAAGTCGACGCGGTCGATCCGCTGGTTCAAAGTTTCAAATTATCTGAATAATTTGAAAGTTTTAGAAAATAAATCTAAATCTTTTGTTTTGTTTTGTTTTGTTTTATCTATATAATTTTTAGATTTCAATATTATCACTTCAATCTACTAACATTACTTAATCTTTTCTATGTAAAAACAACAACAAAAAAAAAGAATTTAATTCGCTTGCCAGTTCTAGAAAATCTAAAGGCTATTAGCAGCTTCAAAGTGATTAAGAAAATCTGAAAGTCCTGCAAATTTTGACATAGTACTACTGCAAAAAGATGATCCAATACACATGGATAGCAAAAATCATATATATTTTTTTTATTTTCCTTAATTGCAGGAATTTATGAATTGCTTCGCAAGCAGTGCTGGACTCACAGAAACCATTCTCAGCTCTCAAAATCTCACACCCAAGAACTCATGCATCTCAGCAGCCATTGATTCTCAGTCATCGATTTGTGGTATGTAGTAAGAGACACTATTAAGTAATCTTCTCAAGTCGTATCGTGTCTCGTTAGATCTATCACTACTGGTGATCATCATCACATGTTTTTAACATTTTGTACACATCTTATCTCGTTTGAACAATGCTATTGGTTTGAAAAATTCTTTCCATCCTTATGGATTAAAATCCCACTACTTACAAAAATATAGGACCCAATCTAACAAATAATATACTTTTTAAACTTGAACCTACTATTTTGTGACAAGTAACGGGATTTTAATCCCAAATGATTAAAAACAGAGTAAATTAGATGGTATACCACTTCTTTCATAATTGTGTTTTACGACTTATTTTTTTATTTTTTTGATTAATACCATTCTCGTTAGCCAAAAAAAGCTAAAAATACCCTTAAATAACACTCGTTTGACTTGTTTTAACAAAACTACTCATGTTCACTTGTATCTTCATATTTCTTAAAAATGGGATATTCATTGTTTTTAAAAGTGGTCTATTCAAACTTTTTCAAGTAGAAGATTGAAAAGCAATGCCATAAAATGGTATTTCTCTGATTGACCGTTAAAAAAGATTGCTTTATCGATCTATCGGCAATCATTACCTCTTGTTTAAGATCATGTGCGTTTGTACATTAACTCTAATGACATATACCACGGCAAGAATTTCGACTTAACCCAGGAAATGGTAGCTCAAACCCCAGTGTTGTTAGCAAAAGGTTTTCGTTAACAAACAATTATGGTCACTAATTGATGGTAGCTATTAGTTTAAGAGACCAAAAGTCGTTTGGTAGCAAAATGTTCTGCCACTAAAAATTGGTTGTTAAAACTCAAATATTTGGTCTCCTAAGGTGGATTAGGCATGTCGTTTTACTACCAAATATTGATATCAAAAATTTTTTGACTGCCAAGAAGCCATAATCAACCACCAATATTTTGGTAGTGAAATGTTTTTGCTTCCATGGCAAAAAGTTTTAT
>CAMOHE010026333.1:6527-25765 GCA_946598075.1 Artocarpus hirsutus | reverse complement strand
AACGATGAATTGTAATATTTGTATATATATGCATAAGTGTGAAACTTGGTAATAGTTAACTATGGTATCCACGAGATGTGATCATAATAAACCTCATAATCTAGTATATGATGTAAATTAACTAACCATGCAGATTTAATGTGGTAATGAATAAAACCTTAAGGTGAGTAATAGTTTTCCCTACTGAGCATGTTGTCGCTCATTCCCTGTTATGTTCATCTTTTCAAGACTCACTAAGTGTGAGGTGGCTACAAGAAAAATAGTTGGAGAAGATTTGTAGCTATATTACGTTGAGATTGCTTTGAATGCAAAGAATGATCTTCATGATAATGTAAGCATCCATTGTTACTTTCTGTGACTGTATTAAGATTTGTTGAGGGTTGAAATGATGATGATGGCAGTTGTATATTATTAAAATTTAAGGTGCTATATTAAACTATGGTTTATTTATTTGTTTTTGTTTTTATTTTAATTTGAGAGTTTTTATTTAAGTCTCGGGCAAATTAGTTTGATGATTTATATTTATTTTCTAATCTTCATTTTATTTAATAAAAACTGTTAACCTCCACTTAGGGGTGTTAGAAAATTCTTTTGTTGATGAAAGCCAGAATACCTTTTTTGACCTTTAACTATGTTCTTTTATAACTAGGCCTGCTAAATAGGATTGGGATGTCAAAAAGAAATGTTAATGACTAGGCCTGCTAAATAGGACTGGGATGTAAAAAAGAAATGTTAATGAAAACATTGATTCTACATAATTCCTCTAAGTAATCTATGTTAAGAAAGGCATAACTCCCAAAGAGGGGGGCCTTAACTCTAGTCTAAGGACTTGAAAACAACTCTCGAAGAGGGAGAGTCATCCTAACTAACTAGATCGGGAGGCTGGTTGGCATGATACTGACCATTGGTCCGCCAACATATGGACAACCCGACCAAGAGTCACCCTGACATGGTAATGATCTCGAGAACATAACTCTCGACCACGATTGGACTTGTAAAAGTTCAAATGAACTTATACAAGCCTAAGAAGGGGCAACAGAGTACCACACGCCGTTGTGATTAACCCAACCAAGGAATGGACCTTCCTTGCTTGGCTAAACTCGGTGAACATGAAATCGGACTGAGTTTAACTTCTATGAAAGTTGTTCTTGAGGAACATTCAACTTTGGAAGAATGAAACGAACATTTCATTCCGAAGAAATATTGAACTTGTAAAAATAAAGTCAGCACTTCATTTCTGAGAAGCTTTTAACTCGAGTTAAATGAAATTATTATTTCACTCCCGAGAAGCATTCAAATTGAAAATGGAATTAATGTTTCATATATGAGAGATATTGTACTTGGAAAATAAGAATAAAAAGTCATGTTTCTAAGGAACAATAAACTTAGAAAATGAAAGGAAAATTTCATTAAAATAAAATTAAATTGTCTTGGGAGGTACAAATAACCGGGCACCTCCTAAACCCTGATAGAGAATTACAAAAAGAAAGATTAAGCTTGGCCCCCATCTTCGGCATCACTGTTACCAAACTCACCTTTCCTATCATCGTTGTCCAAGTTCACCACCATCTCCTAGTTGACTTGCCTAGTCTCCTCGTCCGACTCCGGCTCAATGATGATGGACTAGTCAAAGTTGTCCACCTTAGGATGAATCTCCAAAATGTGATTTTGCACATCGGTCATTCTAAGATAGTAGTTATCTACAAAGTCTATAGAAGCCTTGAATTCTATGACTGCTTGAGCAAGCTGGCCAAGTAACTCCTTCCTTAAAAAATGGTTGTGCTCCTCTTAGGCGGCTTGAAGATCGTTTCGAGCTTGATCGATGTTAACCCTTGCCTTATGTGCATCCTCCCAGGTAATTCTTGCTTATTCCTCGGCCTTGTCAAGGTTAGCCTTCAACTTGTCGAGGTTAGCCACCTTCAACTTTAAGGCCTTCTTTGCCTCACTCTTCTCCAAGGCGGCCTTCTCATACCTATGCTTCTTGAAGCTGAGCTCTTTCATCCTGGCCATATTGGCCAGCTTCAAAAGTATGTAGGCTTGAAGGAATAAGTGGTTAGAGCAAGGAGAATCCAAAAGTAAAAGATGCTCAGGATATGGACTCGACATTCCTTGGCAGAGGAGCAAAAGGCAGCTCAAAAAATCTCTCGTAGCTATCTTCTTAAAAACTATCAAAAAACGAGTCCCTGGGTAGGGCCTCCCTGATCATCTCAATCATTAGGTGGCGAGTGTTGTGACACCCCCTTGGAGAATCTGATGACGGTGGTGGCATAGTGGTTGTGACGGCTAGTGGTTGGCCTTGGCTAGATGAGGTGCCTGCCATGGTTGGTGGCTATGGTGACACAATCGATTGAACTACTATAGGAGGTTGCTCGGCCCTCAGGGTCCTTTTCTTTTTGGACCCAAAGATGGCCTTCCCTTTTGACTGGCAGAGCTTCTTTATCATTTTCTGCTGCTTTCTTGAGAGACTTGCTGGGAAAACATATCTACAAAAAGATCTACAAGTCAAGACGAGCTTGGCTATATAAAAAAAAAAAAAACTTAGAGCTCACTACCAATCCAAAGCTGGCCCGACAGATAGAGATGTCTGATCATGTCCTCGAGGTCCTTGTTCGTTATAGGTGGCCCCAAGTCGAAGGAGCCACTCGACGAGTTCTCAAAACTAGATGATGATGGCTCCCTCATAGAGGATCTGCTAGTGCTTGGCTCCAGGATGTGCAAAGTGCTAGGTCTAGCCCTCGTCACCTGCCCGGCCGACCGGGTAGGTTGGATGTTGGTGTGGGGATTTATTCTACTGGATTCTTTAAACTAGTCGTAACGAGAAAGCTTAGCCTTCCTGAGTAGGAAGGACTACTACCGAGTATACTCTAACTTGGCGTACAATTCCTCCACTGCCTTGATGATCTTGCCCGAAGCCCATGGCTTTTTCGATTAGACATGTCCATGCTCGAATGTCCTCGAGACTTGCTAATCTTCAGGCACTTCTTCACTAGATCGGGCTAAATAGTTTCCCTTGACATAGAACCACTCAAACTTCCACAACTTGTCCTAGTTGGAGTTGTGCAAAATAAAGTCTTTCTTAAAGCCAGTGAAGTAGTACCACCAAAACTGGGATAAAGCCTCTTCATCTTATATACTTGCTGGAAGGCCTCCCATGGCATTTCGATTGCTCGGTAATACCTCTAAAGCACCTACATCCTAATCATCAAATATTAGCAGTTCAGGTTAAGTTGAGCAGGGCATACATTTAAATCGTTCAATGCCCAATGGAGAAATAGATGGAAAGGCAGGCGCAACCTGGCCCTGAAGAACTCAGTGTATAAGGTGATGTAACCCTCAAGCGGGGTCAGGGGTGAGCCATTATCCCTGGGCAACACGAGATCGATGTTTGCTGAAATATCAAATTTTTGGCACAGTGCTTCGAGCCAAAACTCTGTTAAAATGCTTTATACCCCGCCTTAGATGTCTAGCCGGCCTGAGATCACCTATAAGCAATGACGCCCTAGACTTTGGCGACAACAAGCCTCTTGGCGTCCTCTTCCTCTTCGACAGCAGCCTCCTCGAGTTCAGTTTCCCTGGCTGACTGATCCTCATCTGAAACGTCCATGGTCACCTTTGCCAGCAACTTGGACAGGGACCCCGATACCTTGGCCAAAGGTGCTCGACGTGTTAGGAGCTGCCACCAGGCTGGCACGTTTTTGAGCCGAAACTCAGGATGTGCTGGCAACGGCAGCCCTGATATACAGATCCTTGCCTCTACATGGCTTGATTGGGTGTCTCTCATCTAACAAGTCTAGAAATTCCTAGTTGGGTACCATCTTGACACCAAGACTTAATATTTCGGCTAGCCAGGCTACACTATCATGCCCCGAGGACACTCCCTCAATGTCGACTTCCATAGTAGTCAACCGGTTGGTCTCGGTGTTATTGTCCAACCAGAAAATCTCTACATTCTGAAAGTCACTGATGTCACTCATTTTTACATATGCTTAGGAAAATTACTTGTTTGGGTTGTAGAAACTCAAAAAAGTCTAAAGTCCTCAAGTTATGAACTATAGCTCGGCAGTTAAAAATCAAAAGTCACAAAGTGTGGCTATGCTTATCTGTTGAAATAATAGAGAGCGACTCCTAATTATGTCTGCCTTAGGCATGAAACTTGGGCACTAAAAACAAAGAGGCATAATGAACGCTCTTCAGGGAGACAGCCAATTGCGTGTCGACACGTGTCCCTCCAAGCTTCATCACATGACCTTTCATCTTCTATCGCCTCGGGACACCACGTAAGCACTAATAGTAACCGACCTCACCCTCTCGACTTAGTTCACCCAGCCGAGAATCGACCAGGTGAACTAGGGGGGCTATTGTTAGGAGTGAGCTCGACGCCTCTGCCAAGAAACCTATTCCCTATGGTCAGCAAATAAGCTCTTCAGAACTTGTTGGGAGAGCAATCTCGAACCATTTCAAGTTCGGCTCATTTATCCAAGGTGTTCTTTAAGGCCCTCTTGGCTGTGACATTAACAATCACCTCCTCGGGTCAGACTCCGACTCAGGTAGGATTGTTATAACCTACAAACAGGCTGCCACTTGCCGCAAGGAGCCAGCAGATGGTTATCTTCCCACCACCGGATGGATACTAATCCACCAACCGGGACCATGACACTTGTCTCTACCATCTGACAAGCTTTGATGTGACACACGGGTCGTGGACAAAACCCACCTAACACCCAGTTCGAGTGGCAACCTATAAACAGAGCACATTTACTGCAGCTCAGGCAAGCGTGCTCCTTCCCAACTAACTAGCTCCCGTTCTCTGCTTAGCAGCACTTGTCTTGAGCGTCAGAGAGCCCTTGTCCAGTACCCTACAGGTGTCCCCCCTTTTACCTTCGAAGCAGCCTTCCTCTTATTACAGGTACACCAAAGCAGACAAAGAAAGAGTCGTCTGACCACCGTGCGTAGCCGCACATGATGTTGATTTGTCGCCACTTACTGGTAAGCATCAACAGTACTTGTCTGAAACTTTAAAGACAAAACATCTCAAAGTTGTACATGAACAAGTGATATTAATAATACCTAAATCTCGTAATAATATGTGAAGGTATTTTATTAGCCGTCGAGTTAAATAAAGCAAAAGATGTTTATTTATGTGAAAGTATTTCATTAGCCGATGAGTTAAATAAACCAAAAGATGTTTATTTATCTATTTATTTTATTATTTGATAGTAATGTGCTCATCTTCACATTTGAGTTATGGCTATATATATTTGATACGACTGAGATGGTCAAATTAAGGACAGAATTATGGGAAGCCAAAGTTGTGGTGAAGATTCATCTTTAACGCGTGAGCGGTACGCATCAATTGCGATACGAGGAGAGAAAAGAAAAAGTAATGGCTCACACTTTACCTCTTCTTTTGGCTTTTCATAAAAAGGCGTTACGTTCTTATGCAAAAAAAAAAACGAAAAAGAAAAAAAAGCATGGAAATTTCGTGGTAAAGTCCACCGTCCTTTGGAGGAACCTCCTTTTGAACGATTTGAAAGGTGACAAGACTTTTGGCTTCGAAGTCCGTTGTGACATTGTGTGGTGTCCTATCAAAAAGAATTTCGACTAATTTGACCTTTTTCTTTTCTTTTCTTTTTCGTTTTTTGTTTGGTTTTGTTTGCTTTGTCCACTAATTGCAAATTAATTAGCCGGCAGCCGACGCGCATGCTCTTCACTTGACCTCCATTTTATCCGCCTTCTAGAGAGAGATCATATTTTTACGTCTTCATAGCCAAAAGAATCCTATTTTTACACCCTTAAGAGAGTCAAAGACCAATATAAAACCTAACAAAAAATGTGTACACTACAGTTAGGAGCAATTCTATTTATGCCGACTTGGTAAGGTATGACTTATGTATGTAATAAAAGTAGAACAATTTTGTAAGTTGAATTGTTAACGTCATAATTGTGCAATTTACATAACAAGCTTAACATCATAGTTACTAAATATATATTTATAAGTAAATAGCTGCAAAGTCATAATCATAACTTTGTCGACATACAATCGTGTCTATGTTCTAGGTCTCATAAAAAAGAATACCACGAATCATAAACAATCGAGTATGATTTCGGTCCAATTCCTCACATTTCTGAGTAGTCATGTAATAGTAAATTTGCATTCTCCAAAAAAAAAAAAAAAAAAAAAAAAAAAAAAAAAAAAAGAGGGCATGTCTGTGTTGCTACATATCCTGAACTGTGTAACAGATCACTGCAAAAACAATATGCGAGATCAAATACTTGTTTAGAAGTGATTTCCACCATTAATTATCTATATGTGAGCAATCAAAAACTGCATCTTTTTTTCATGCCACTGAACTTGGATTGAACTATTCTTCTAGAGACTTGGTGGAAAAATAAATTACAAAACAACCTTTCTTCTAGAGATCACATACCATTTGAATTTTGACTTCACATGTGTATAACCATCAGTTGTTTACTTGGCTGCCGATGAATAAATAGGGGAACATATTCTTGTCGTAATAATTTATTGAGAAAGTTTCGCTGACTACGATTAAGCGTGTTCATCCGTTTAGCAATTCTAGAAAATGCGAATGACAACATTTTTCTTTATAAGTTTAATACTCATGTGATTAAATGGTAAACTCATGTACGGTATAATTACATAGGGACCACTTATTATGGACGATCAAACACTGTTTGGCTATACCTTGGATTAGGGGCCTGTAAAAAATCCGTCAACGCACCCAAACCATCCAATCTAAAACAAACTGGTTGTTTTTTCTTTTTTGTGACTTTTGGACAATTTGAATGGTTTTTACACAAGTAATTTTGGGTGGCTTGGTTAGTGGTGTAAACTTCTCAAACTGACCACCCAAATCTCCTACTCAAACCGTCTTCAAAACTCCCTATATATAATTTTGTATTTTTAAAATATTATCATATAAAATAATTTAATTTTTATTTTTTATATAGATTATGTTTCATTACTCATTAAAACAAGTTTTTTTCACCAAAAAAAAAACCTCATTAAAAGAAGTTCTTCACATATAAGATAAATCTTTTCACACTCTATAGTTACACTTTAATCACATTAAAATGATATTAGGCATCACTCATCAACATCCCAAAAACAAAATTAAATTAAAGAACCAGTACTAGAAAACTTTAATTCAAGTTTAAAATTAATTAATTGTGTTGTTTTATGTCATTTAGTTGCACTTTTTACTCTTTTGTTTGGATATTGGTGAATTTTTTGATCTATGTTATTATGATGTATTAGTTGATTTGGTTCTTAGTTTGTATTAAAACTTTAAATGGTGAACTTCTAGACATTTTATTATTATTGATCTCAAATCACCCAAATTAAATCGCCCAAACCACATATGAGTGATTAGGTTTAATTTGATTTTTATAAAAAAAAAAGAATCAAACCACCTAAACCATCTAAAAATAAAATTTATTTTTTGTTTGAACGGTACCATGAAGAAAAAAAGCACCCAATTGGCCTACAAACACCCCTACTTCATATTCTTGTATATATTTGATCATGCATAGTCTTGCATGGAAAATTTATTGTTTATCGATTATTCTCGTTTCTTTTTCTTTTCTTTTTTTTTTTTTTGGTTGCAGTACAGGACGAAATCGAAGATTTAGAAGGAGATGACATATTTTTCTGCTGTATAACTGGTTGTATATATAGTGTTAATGTTTATTTCATATATACTTTCTATCAGCTCTAACAAAATGCAATTAGTAATTAAAAAAATAAAATAAAATGCAACTAGCTTTTCCTTAATTTGAATATTGTCAGAAATTTATTATATGTGTTTGGCATTCTCGTTTTAACACTCAAGTTTCAACTGTTAAAGTATAAAGCTCTCATATGCTATAGTGTAAAGCATAAAAATGCTACAGTGTAAATTTTTCACATGTTATAATGTTTTGGTTCTAACTTACAGTTCTAAATACATTTCTAAACGCTAATTGTCTACCAACATAATTTTTGTTTTCGTTTTTAATTAATTAATAGAATCCTCGAAATAGTTTATTTGTACTTCTCAATAATATAGAGTGTGTAAAAGAGAACATGGGAAGAGATCTATCTGCACTACAATATATGTCGTAATTGAAATATATATTTCCAAGAAGAGGTTTCATCTAGACATGTCTATGCAGGAAACAAGAGCCAAAAAAAAAAAGTAGGGTTCTTTCGTTATGCTTGAAACATGAGATCAGAAATGTCATTCATGCAAACAAAAAATGGAATAAAGGAATTCATGCTTAGACACGTTTGGTCGGTTGCCCTCAGCTTTGGTAGCTTCAATTTCAAGCATGGACGTACATGCGTAATATTGTTTTGCTGGGCCAATTATATTGAATGAATTAAACCAAGTTGATGAGTGTTACATTTATATGTGTACATTTAAAATTAAATTGACATGTTTCTACAAAATGTATTTGGTATTTAATACCAAAACTGCTAGTTTGTAGAAAAAGCAATTATTCATTCAAAAAGGATTTTTGTTGGAGCCTATTGTCAATTTTTATGAAATAAGTAGAAGCCTTGTGTTTAATTTTCGTGGAAATCTAGCAGGAGTATACGTAGGTTCCTATTGTAGGTTTTCCTCTCCCATATAACTCATTTAGGGTCTACCACTGCATGATTTCGCCCCTTTTGAAAGAAATCAGAATTGTAGACAAAAAGCCTGGATTATTCTGCTTTTAGAATACTAAAACAAATAGAAGCGCATGCTAGCCAACTACACACAAATCACGTGGGTTGGCTCATTTCTATTAGAGTACACATTGCCATAATTTGTGCTTTTAGCTCATATGTTATATGTACTTGTAATGAGCTCAATGGAACTTTGAGTACCAAAAAATTTCATATTTTCTTTTTCTGGTTCAGTGGAATAAGGTCAAAAGAAAACAATCAGAATGCTTATTCAGCCCATTAGTTATCTTGGCATATTTTGATTCAAGGGACATCCAGAGGCATATTTTTTCTAGAAAAAAATTATAATTGATAAAGTTAAGAGTAAATTGCTCGGCTAGTCCTTGAAGTATTTAAAAGATGACTCGTTGGTCCTTGTTCTTTTTTTAGCTCTGCTGACTTTGAACTCACAAGAATGGTGCAAAAAGGATTACGTTAACTAACCTCCGTTAATTTTCCCTCATTTTTTGGTCACATGAGTTGAGTGATCCTCATTTACTTCTAAAAGATCAAAACAACTTTAACTAAATCATCTACCATTTAACAAAATTTAAAAAAATAAAAGAAACCAAATGAGTTCATTTTCCTCGACTTTGGCCAACCAAAACCCAAATCCCCCACCTCCACCCTCACCAAACTTAGACAAAAAAAGCTTGCCAATCCCTCCATCTCGACCGTCCCTTCAACGTCAACTGTTCCATTAATCCAAAATTGGTCCTAGGAGTCAAAGAAATACCAACATATCACAACCACTACATCCAAAAATTTTATAGAAGAACTCTATAAGTTTAGCCACTAATTATCGAACAAAAAAAGAAGAAAGAAATCCCTCAAGCATCCCAAGACTTTTGAAATACCCGTTAAGAAGTCAGCTCCAGAAATCGAAGAATTTTGCAGAATTATCAATGAAATATGCAAAGGACACATGAACTTTAACAATTCACACAAGTTAATTTCATACATAATCTCAAAAGTTTGAACTAATTTCTAAGTTATTACAAATGGGTTTACTAGCAACGCTAACTCTGGTGGAGAGAAATCTGGTGACGAGGCTGGTTTTGAAGTGTAGGGGTGGCACAACGAGTTAGTCAAAAAAAAAAATAAGGCTAGGCTCACAAGATGGGAGTAGTGCAAGGGTTGGTGCGACTGGGCTTGTGAGGTAAGGGTTGTGCGAGGAGGTCGCCAATGGAGTGATGAGGCTAGGCTTGCAAGGATCAGTATGATTTAGGCTCACGAGGTGGGGGCTTAGGATGGGATTTGGACACTCGACTTTCATTGGAGGAAGGAGATCTAAGGCAGAAGGTGTCAGTGGGCAACGACGGTGGGCGATGGAAGAAAAGAAGAAGAAAAAGAAGAAAAAGAAGAAGAAGTGGTAGAAGAGAGAGCTTTGGGTGACAGTGGTGGACCCGTGGAATTTGGGTAACGATGGTGGATAGGGTGGGATGGGGTTGGTGTCAAAGGGGGTGGGGGTGCATTGGGTTGGGTTTGTTGTGTTTGGTTTTTTCGTTTCATTTTTTATCTGATAGTTATTTTTTTTTTGTTTTATTAAAACATTTGACAAATTTTTCTATTTTGTTTTATCTTTTATTTTTAATGATTTAAACAATTGTTATTTTATTGAAACACCCTTGAAAATTGGTCACGTGCGGTGCATGTGGTTACTAAATTAACATCTGTCAAGTATCTTTGTCCTTTTGCACCCTTCTTGTGAGTTCAAGGTCAACGAAGCTAAAAAAAGAACGGGGAACAATGAGATATCTTTTATGTAGTTTGGGGACTAGCGAGCAATTTTATCTAAAGTTAAACCTAGATTTTTGCTTGGAAAGGTGACTTTTTGTCTATTGTTAGTAGGTTGACTGATCGATTTTGTAATTTTTAGTTCTCTCAATCATAGCTTTATGATATTACAAATTTGACACCTTAATTTTATTTAGAGCAAAAATGCAAGAAGAAACTAAGCAAAAGTACACACACAAAATTTATAATGTTTCACCTTCTATGTGATAACTATATCCAATTTCAGTCACTGTAGAAAATTCACTAGGACGAAGAAATTTACCAGAAAAAATTACACATCACTCAGTTGTCTGTGTTTTTTTCTCTTACACAATTTCTATGTTAGACCTAAATAAAACTTGGCATGCCCTAGTTAAAGGACTACTTCAAAAAGGATAGTTTCCAAAGAAAATAATGAAACGTAATTAGTTGCCATGGTGCGAAGCCCTATATGCTTTGGAATTCTTCGGCATAGTTTTGCAGCCTTAGCTAGTGGATCACTCCTTTAAAACTCTAGCGCTGCGACTCTTCCTTCTTAGAGTTATGGCATTGACTTATTGCTTTTTCTTTTTGTAAAAAAACAATGATTAGACTTCACACACCATAACATTAACCCAATTGGAGAGTAATTCATCATCAATGATTCCTTCCTAAAACAGCCAAAACTCTTTGATCCTTAAGAGAGAAGTCCAACTGAAGTTGTTGTTGGACATGTATGCCCCAAGAAGTAAAAATATAATATGTTTTTAGAGACATTTTTATCAATAAAAAGCTTATTTAATGTTCATATACCAAATTATTGTTCACTTTACATTCATATTTGTTGAATGTATGATAAGTAAACAAAAGTCTAAGACTGTCAGCCTAAACCCTTAGCATGAGGCATATGATGGACAGATTATGTGGAATATATGATTCTAAAGGAGACGGTCTAAATTATAAGATCTGCAATAAAGGGAATAAAGTTGGGCACATCAGTCATGCAAAGATTGTTATATTGTTTATATCCCTAACAGGAGATGGTTTGACTTGGCTATCAGAGGTGGACTCCGTGAATAGAAATATTGATACATTGTAATAGGTGACGATGTATTGGACCAGGACATAAAGTGTAATTGATTTTGATTAATAATTCTGTCTCTATAAATCAATTCACTTTAGAAAATCATATGTGTTGTATCTTAATCCTGAGATGAATAGTGGGCTCGTTTTCTTGACTTATGTCTTTTGATGTACCAAAGGGTGACATCCATAATTTATGTTGGTATGCATACAGGTACGTTGGAGATATAACTCTTGATAGTGCAGATTTGTTATTCATAGATACGAAATCCATAGCTCCTCTTTAGGAGTCGATAATATCCTCTTATATGCATTATCCTATAATTGGAAAACTAGAGCCCTTAACCATTTGGATATATAGGTGTAACCGAATGGTATATTGTCTTTGGATGGTAATTTTTTAGATGGTGAGATAATGGAACATAAGAGAAAAATAATTAGAAAGGTAAGACAAAATTTATCCTTAAGCCGATTATGGATATCCTATGAGGATATGATACATTATGATATGTTATGGATACTTTGCTATTCGGGCTTCGTAATTTTATATAGTTCGAGAGTGTAGCTCTAAGCTTTTAGTGGAGTAGCATTAGAGTTGATAATTATGAAACATATATCTGGGATATTGGGGTTTTATAATTATCGAGAGCTTGAACTATATAGGTCCATCAGGTCCCCTTGCTAGCTCATAATAAATCCTATGACGATACGGCATGTTTTCCAATAAATCGGTGACTTATGTTAAATTATTAGATTAGTTGAAATTCAATAGGATTAGATAATTCATGTCTGTTTATCGGTTGAACTAATTTTGTGTAAATTAATTCAAGATAAACTTGTTGAATTATCCAGAATATTTATTTTCATAGAGATTATTTAGATATGGTTGTTTTAATTAGATAACTTCTCTATTGGGTTATTTGACTTAAAATTGAGGCTTTATCCAAAGAATCTTGGGTGAAAAATAAAAGACTCATAGGGATCATTTATTGTAAGTTCGGTAAGCTGATCTTTAGGTTTGGCCTGCCGATGGAGTTTGTTCTGTAGGCCGATCTGCCAATTCGGCCTACCGACCGAATGATAATTTGATCACGTGTTTTTATGCTATTTTATCAGATATTGATCTAGATTTAAATTTTGAGGCCCTATCTAATGAGGACTAACCCCTAGGTCTAACTTCTATAAATAAAAAGTGAGACTTCACAATTATTTAGATCAGTTGAGAGATCAAGAGCAAGCACTCTATTCTGTGAGCATTTGAAACTCCCTTGAAAAGCTATTGTTCACAAATCACAGACGGCAGTTTTGGGTATATCTCAATTGGTTAGAAGGAGAGTCACTAGGGAAGAGCTGTACAATGTGCACCTACACGCATTTCAATCGTGGATAGAGAATAGCAAAAAAGACCAGTTGGTTGAGGCTCTTTTGGAATGTTCTTCTTTTCATCAATTGCAGAAGCTCTTCAGTAAATAAGGTTAGTAAGATCTGATTAATTTATCCATATAGCATGTCAAACTTGTGTTTTAGAAAATACTCTAGTATAAAAAATTTTAAATTTTGGCTGCATACTATTTTTCCAATAGTTGTGCACTATTAGTGTCTCAATCATAACAATCTTCATCAATATATCAGTTGGATTCTGACTATTACATATCTTCTCAATTTGTAAGACTCCATCCTCTAAGGCCGATCTTATATAGTGATAACGAACCTATATATCCTTTGTCTTAGCATGATAAACAGTATTTTTTACCACATGAATAGCACTCTGACTATCACAATGCAACACATTTTTTCCTTGCTTGTGAACCGATTCTTGTAAGAAAGATTGCAAGCATGCCATCTCTTTACTAGCTTCGGCCACGACAACATATTCAACATTGGTAGTAGAAAGAGCAACTATCTTCTATAGCTCCAAAACCTAATTGATTTTCACACTACCCAAGGTATAGACATATCCAATAGTACTCTTTGTGCCATCAACTTCTCTAGTCGTACTAGTATCCATATAACTGTTAGAAAAATAGTACGTAGTGAAATTTTAAAATTTTTTATATCAAAGTATTTTTCAAAATACAAGTTTGTCATACTATAGGCATAAATTAACCAGATCTTGCTAACCTTGTAAATGCAGAAAAGCTCTCACAATTCGTGAAAAGAAGTAACGTTCTAGAAGAGACTCAACCAACTGGTCTTTTTTGCTATTCTCTATCTACAACCGGGGTGTGTGTGGGAGCACTTGTATAGTTCTTCCACTTGGTGACTCTCCTTCTAACCAATTGAGAAAAAACCTAAAGCTATAGTTCATGATTTGTTGACAAAAGCTCTTCGGGGAGTCACAGAGTCTCACTGATAGAGTCTCACTCTAGATTTCTCAACTGATCTAAATAACAATGAGCCTCACTCCCCTTTATATAAAGGTTAGGCCCAGGAGTTAGTCTTTATCAGATAAGGCCTTAAAAATTCGATCAGAATCAAATTAGAAACGATATCTAATAAAATCCACATTAAAATGTGTGATTTATTTAATGCTAGGTCAACAGGCTGAGCTGCCAGATCAGCCTATCAAACTTGCTCCATCAGCAGGCCAAACATAAAGATCAAAGTGCCAAACTTCTGATGAATGATCCCTACGAATCTTTATTTTCCACTCAAGATTCTTGGGATAGAGCCTCAATTTTAATTCAAATAACCCAATAGAGAACTTTTCTAATTAAAACAGTTATATCTAGATAATCTCTAGGAAAATAAATATTCCTAATGATCCAACTAGTTTATTTTGAATTAATTTATTCAAATTAATCCAACTGATAAACAAACATGAATTATTTGATCTAGAGAATTCAACAAGTTTATCTTGAATTAATTTATTCACAAAATTAATTTAACCAATAAATAGACATGTATTATCTAATCCTATCGAATTTTAGCCAATCTGATAATTTGACACATCGTCACCTATAACAATGTGTCAATGTTTCTATTCATAGAGTCCACCTCTGATAGCCAAGACAAACCATCTCCTATTAGGGATATAAACAACATAACAATCCTTGCTTGAATAGAGCGTCTAACTTTATTTCCTCGATTGCAGATCTTATGATTTAGACTGCCACCTTAAGAATCATGTATTTCGCATAATCTATCCATCATATGCCCAATTCTTAAAAGTTTAGACTGACAGTCTCAGACTATTGTTTGCTTAACATACATTCAATAAATATGAACATAAAAAGGACAAGATTTGGTATATAAAATATAAATAGTAAATAAATTCTTTATTGAGAAAAATGTCTTCAAAAACATATTACATTTTTACTCCTTAGGGCAAACATGTCCAACAATCTCCCACTGGTATTAAGTAAGTAAATATGACAAATCTTGCATCCCCATACCTTCTACATGCCTCTCGAAGACTCTCCCAGTAAGTGTCTTTGTGAATGGATTGGCTAAATTGCCCTTTGGCTCGATTTTGCATACAGCGACATGCTCGTCTTCTACGAAGTCTTTTATCACATGATACCTCTGATCAATATGCTTACTCTTTTTATGAAATCTTAGTTCCTTAGCATTAGCTACCATCGCACTATTATCACAGTATAATGATACCGCCTTATGCATACTAAGAGCTACCTCAAGATCCCTAAGGAACTTGTGGAGCCACACTACTTCTTTCGGAGCATCACTAGCTGCCACAAACTTGGCCTCCATTGTTGAATCCGAAGTGCAATCTTGCTTCACACTTCTCTAACTAATGGCACCGCCACCCAGAGCAAACACAAAACCCAAAGTCGATCTCCTAGAAGCCAGATAGGATTGGAAATCTGAATCAGTATATCCTAGAGGAGTTAAGTCTTCATCTGAATACACAAGCATATACCCTCGAGTCCTTTTTAGGTACTTAAAAATATGTTTGACCACAACCCAATGGTTCGGTCCCAAATCTACCTGAAGTAGACTTACAATCCAGACCATATAATAAATATCTGGTCGTGTACAAAGCATGGCATACATGAGACTACCTATTACCGAAGCATAAGGCACCTTCTTCATGTATTCTCTTTCTTCCTCAAACTTTGGATAATCTTTCTTAGAAAGAGTAATTTCAGACCTAGATGGTTGCCCACCTTTCTTGGAATCCTACTAAGACCAAGGATCCATAGTCCATCCAAACCGTGAAGTCTTCATGTAGCAGACTTCTTGTTTCTTTGTGCCTCTATAGAGAAACGCAAACATGATTAGTTGCTCTAGAATACAAAATGTCACTGGATTCCTCAAACAAATAAGTTTCTAAATATAGAAGATCATACCTACCTCATCGGGAAAGAAAGTCCTTGCAATTCTTCTTTATGTGTTCGACCTTCCTGTAAAAAAAGCACTTAAGCTTCTTCGGGTTCTTTTTCTTCTTATTCTTGTTCTTGCCTTTTGCAGGAATAGAAGACTTCCCATTCTTAGCCCGTTGTTTCCTTCCATTCCCAAGGTTGGGATTGGAACTAGAAGTAGCTGGCAAGTTGGCCTCGTTACCAACAGGAGACTCTTGATCAGCAGTTTGAACTCCAATAATTGTTTCATCAATTATGTGCAGGTCATATCACTACAAGAAATTAATGATTACACGACCTTTATTTCATGATCGTTTCCTAAAAACCGTTGTGGTAAGTTAAAAAATACGCGGCAAGTTACGCTTGCGAAAACGAAGACCGTCGTGGGACGGGGGTGGAGATACCATGACAGTTTTCTCAAAAAACCATCATGGAAGTAGCTGGCTAGTAGCTCAATTGGTACTCGAGATGGAAATAAGAACTTCTTAAGGTAGGTTTGAGGTTTGAACTCAAGGAACATGAAAGAAAACCCAGAGGAGACAGTACGGATGAGTGGGCCACACGGGGATGGTCTACCAATAAGAGCCATAAGTCTTGGGGCCCTACAAGGTGGGACCTATGGAGGCTAGAGGGAGTACACCCGGAAGCCACAATAAAACACGCGTTTTATTGTATAGCCTCCCGACCTATAGGGAGGATTCAAGATCTCTTGACCTATAGCGAGGCATCCAATTTATTTTATTTTATGGTCTAGGGATGTTGGGGACTTTTACGAACCCCAACTTCCCCACAATCGCTCAACAGATACGTATAGGTAAGGGCCTATTAAGTATGACAAATTAGACATATAAGATATGTACATAATGATGCATAATCAAGTCATGCAGGTTTTTATAAATGTTTCACACTTTGTTTTCGTGAGAATATGTTTCCTACATACTGTGTGAAAGTTTACTCAGATATGTGCATGCTGTAAATAAGTAACCTGTCAGTAAATTGTGATGGACAGTGGCAAGCGGCAGACGAATGGTAAAGATGGGTATGTTTTTATATCATACTTGCATGAAACCACTTATACATACATACATACATACATGCATATGTGCGTACATATTCATTTTAAAACTATTACAAAAGTAACTTTTGTAATAGTTTTAAAATGAATATGTACGCACATATGCATGTATGTATGTATGTATGTATAAGTGGTTTCATGCAAGTATGATATAAAAACAAGGATTGTAAATTCACAACCTCAGTTTGGTTATTTAAAACTAATATGTTGCAATGTATATATATATATAGTTCAAACAAATTAATTAAGGTGATGCTTAGTTTTTTTTAATTAGGAAATAGTGTTAAAGAAATTAATTTAAGTAGTTAGTGTTATGTTTGAAAAAAAAAATCCACAAATTTAGTATTTGACGATAACTTAAGATTAAGAATACGATTATATAGTTAAATAATTGCCACGTAGATAGAGTCGTTACGTATTAGAAGTACACCAATTACTTTTTCTATTTGGTCGGGTATCAGAGAGAATTATAATTCGCAGAATCTTTAATACTTGACCTTTTTATAAAGGTTGTTTTGCTTCTTTTTTAGGCATTTTGCATACTTTAATGAAGAGTTAATTTTCAAATGTGTAGCTTTTGTTCAACTTTGCGGCATTAGCTTTTTGCTTGTTTTTATTTAACTTTCAAGAGTGATCTAAGATTTATCTCATCTTTATTTTATTAAGCTGGTTTCTGTATTTGGCCTTTACTGCATTCTAAATCCTTTTTTTTTACTTGTTTAATTTTTCTTTTATCTTAATAATATAGAGTGAAGAACTTAGTGTAGGATAGGTCCTGAGCTAATTGAGATGTCATTTTACCTTGATGCTAGTTGCTTTGTCTCATCATTTATTAAAAAAAAGAACAAAAATATGATAAAAGATATTACTGGTACCTAAATTAGTAGATCTCATATATATGCAAGTCCTATATACTGGTTTTTTTGTTCTAAAATTTTTTCATTGCTGAAATATTACATAATATTGCCCAAAAAAATATTGTACAACGTTTGATAAATGGTTCATATAAATAAAAGGACAAATTGCACTGATACTTACTCAAATTTCAAAGACACTTGTGCACCAAAACTAATCACATTGACATTTTTTTTATTATTCAAAAAAAAAAATAAACTCCTCTATTAGTTGACCATGAGTTGACTATAAATTTAATTTAAAATGCTAAAAAATGCTACTACATCTATTAAAAAAATACTTTAGTTTATTTATGCTGCTAGAAATGGCAATTTTACTCTTTTTTGACATTAAAAATAAGTTTAAATAATCTGTAGACACTTATGACCTAGATTTCACTCTAATAGTAGATAAAGTTTTTATTCTTTTTTTTTTTTGGCTCCAAAGATAATAACTATATCTAAAATAAGATAAAATATAGAGATTAAAATTAAATAATCTAAAAAGGTCCACAATTAACTTCCTAAATATATAGCATCTGAATTTATATTTTCAATTCTAAAAAGTTAGCCATTAAACAAGCTAATCACATGAAGGAATCGCAACTACACAAGCTAATTAGAAAAAAATAATTACAAACACTAAAATTTAACTAATTATAACAAAATCATAATTCAATCATAAAAAGTTTTATTTTATCATAAAATTTTAAGAATTATAAACAAAAACTAAAACAAAAACATATGTTTTTTGGGGTTGGGGTGTCATAGGGGTGGGGCCCTGGGGGGCAGGTTAAGGGGTGTTTGCAAGGCTTGTTTGGCTACTTAGATTATTAAGGTTTTTTTTTTTTTTTTTCAAATCAATGGTTAGGATTTGATTGTTTAGATCAATGGATGAGATTAAATGGGGTATTCTGAACATTTCAAACAAAAAATTAATAGAGTTAAGTGAAAGGGGCATTCGTGTAATTAGTTTTGGTCTATGGTTGTCTTTGTAATTTAGGTAAAAAAAAAGAGGTGTTAGTGTAATTTATCTTAAATAAAATTTCATCTATGTAACAACCTCTTAGCAAACTGTTATAGTTTTTAGCACGTAAACATGACTTGAAATAAATACTTGATTGTGCTAACATGATTGCAAACCAAAATTGCATGACAAGAAATAAAGGTCACAATGGGTGGGGGGAGGGGGAGGGTGGTTGGGGGGAGAGGGGAAGAGGGTAGGCGGGATTGGATGTGATGGGAAGAGGCTAGCTTGTGTTGCTAGGCTGATGGTGGGGTTGTTGAGCAGTTAGAGGGAAGGTTTAATGGAGGGAGATCAAGTGGGTTCATTTTTTGTGTGTGTGTGTGTGGTTGGTTTTTTTTTTTTGGGGGGGGGGGGGGGGGGGGGGGGGGGGGGG
>CAMOHE010026329.1:0-10448 GCA_946598075.1 Artocarpus hirsutus | reverse complement strand
CGTTTTCTAATGTGATCAATATCTGGAAAGACAAGTTAGTCAAAGTTTAGTATGCACATGATGTCAGCTTATGCAAATATTGTTTTGCCAAAAGAGGTGAAATTTTAAATGATGAAATGGAAATGAATAGTGAAATTTCCCGCAATGCAATTGACATATGATATTGTGGGAACAGTAATCTTGGTCTTTGTCTTAATTCTTATGGTTAGACTGAAAGCAGTATACTTGGTTGGTAATTTTTTATTTTTTATGCTATTTGTTTGGGGAATCTGGTCATAAATGGATGGACTAAATGCGATGCACAATGCAGAAAGCATATATGAAATTTATACGAATTAGATTATGTGTAGAGGTCATATTAGCTTTTATGAGATTGATAAGATGAATTTTATTAGCTATTTATAAACACCAAAATAAATTCACACCCATATGCTTCATAGAAGGTCACGATGCCACTTTGTCATTTAGGATATTCAACCAAGGAAAAAACAACTTAAGAACTCAATTGTATTAGACTATTAGTGGGTAATTAGTATTTCCAATCGCAACGGTCTTTATGAGTTTTCTCAATGGCATTAGTCCACATTCTAGTTTAAGTTATGTAATATTAGGTTCTTGTTTTATTCTTATCCTTGAACTTGTACCTCCTGTAAACTCTGCATGGTTTCTTAGGTATTTCCCCCATACAGCAGTTATAACATATGTAGTTGAAAGTAATGTAGGATTTAAACATTAGGTCACATGTGAAACTTATTATGAGGCTTTCTGTTGACAGGTGCGTATAGCTCGCATTTTTAACACATACGGTCCTCGAATGTGCTTAGATGATGGACGTGTTGTCAGCAATTTTGTTGCTCAGGTGATTACTTTGCTCTACTTTCCTTTTTTTCAACTTTTGGCTCATTATATAAGGATTATTTTACAAGATGTTTTAACATTGATTAGATTGTCTTACTATATGGGTGTTTTGCAGGCCATCCGCAAAGAACCATTGACTGTATATGGTGATGGTAAACAAACACGAAGTTTCCAATATGTCTCTGACTTGGTATAGTATAAGCTTTACCTTCTTTACCTTTCACATGTCACTATAGTAGAAGATTTGCTTTATTGTGTTCGATATCACCATCTTTTTTGGGTACTTTGTTGTGTACATTAGCACTTCTTGCAACATTTTCTTCTAGTTTGAATGCTACGAGAGACTATAGGCTAGGCATTACATGTCCCATGTCTAGCATGAATGATCACATGTCTATTACTTGACTAGCCAATGCAAAACTTTAGTTGAACGCTTTGGCACTAATCTGTGAAAAGCAATATTGCATTGTTGATTGCTTCTGATCGTCTATATGAAGAAAGCAAGTACTTAAAAGCTGTCAAAGGATAAATTTATTCGACATTGTATTCATATAGTTTGTCTATCACTCTATCTCGGTTACCTAGCTAATCATGTATAGGGAGGGTCTAGACAAAGTCCATTGGAGACTAGCAATAATGACATTGATAATTAGTTGGAATCTGTTTACTCAGTTCAAAATCTAGAAAAGCATACTATTGTAGCTGATTGAAGTGTAGTGAGGGGAAAACCTAAGTCGTTTTTGCATTGACAGGTTGATGGATTGGTGGCATTAATGGATGGTGAACATGTGGGTCCTTTCAACCTAGGTAATCCTGGGGAGTTCACTATGCTTGAGTTGGCCGAGGTTTGTCTCTTCCTTTTTAATTTTGTTTGCGAACATATATCTACGGAGTCCTACATAGTCCTCTGGTCGACTCGCATTTCTTGGGCATATTTTGTTTTCTTCTTGATTTCCGCTTATTTCTGAGAAGTGTCTTGCTTATCTTCTTCCCTGAATATGTAGGTTGTCAAAGAAACGATTGATTCAAGCGCAACTATAGAATTCAAACCGAATACCGCGGATGATCCACATAAGAGGAAACCCGATATCAGCAAAGCAAAGGAGCTGCTGAACTGGGGGCCCAAAATCCCACTAAGGGAGGGTCTGCCTCTTATGGTGCGCGATTTCAGAAACCGCATTTTGAACGAAGACGAAGGCAAAGGTCTCAAATAAGAGAAGGAAGTACAATGCATATGTATAGTGTCAAGGCTGTATCTTATAGATTCCTTCATTATTATCAACGTCAATCTACATTCCAACAAAAATTCTTTCAAAATGCCACGCTAGGAAAAATATATCTGTTAGTCACCTCATTTTGTGCTTCATTAGCACTAATTTACCCGTTTTTCTAAGCCAAATTTTGGTCTATTATTTTACATCCTTTTTGCATCGAAGGAGCGGTTAAGGCTACGCATGTATTCATTTAGTCTTCATTTTTTTTTCTTTTTTTTTTACAGCGTTCTGGATAATACATTATAAGAAGAAGACATCTCTATAGAAAAATGTGGTACTGGAACTAAAGTTCCTTGTGACATGGTTATTTCTTGTACTTGAACTGCTTACCATGGACAGTATTTTTGATAAACAAAACTTATAGCCTACTTTGACATTGTTCTTGGGATATTTTACCCTTTGCTGTTCTTGTCCTGCACGGAAGCTCGTGGGCAACACCTTTGCCCACAAGAGGGACTTTGGCTGTATTGGTTCCAGACCGTGGCACATTCCCCCACCGAGAGCTAGGCCCCCCACCGTTTTGGTGGTTCAGTTCACCAACCGGCAGCCAACGAATGTCGGTTTACACCGGTTTACAGATTCCATTGGTCTGTTTTGGTTTGTGGCTTTTTTTTTTGGTTCGTTCCAATACTTAGGGCACAATTTTGTTGGCTTTGTACTGCCTTTTCTTTTCATTTTTCTTTTCGTGGATAATTTTAAGCTAAGCCATGGCTTTAATTTGGTCGCTTTGAATCTGGGACCATGTCAATCCCTATTAGCATATTTGTCACTTGCTTCCATCACATGTAGAAAATATGAATATAATACGTAGTTTTTACGTTGAGCTATTAATATAATACTATCACATTATATATATTATCATTATTTGTTACTCAGAATATTCATCTCAAAATTGTATGCCATATGGACCCCAGCAGAATGCAGTGATACATAGTAGTTTAATATATTGGACATAACCAATGTGTGTAATTAAGTATTAAATAATTAGTTCATAGTTTTGCTTTTTGTTTTTTCTAATCTTTAATTTGGTTGTAAACAAAAGTCATTATCTTAAAGAAAACCTGCCGACAGAGTTGGAAGTTATTCAAACAATGGGCATAACAATCAGCATAATAATCTAATGAAGAAGCAAAAGAGAAAAATGAAAAGAAGAAAGAGACTTCTATTACGCCTTACAAAAAATACATATTTTACAGGGCGAGAGAAAACTTTGAGAGTTAGGCCCTTGGATACTATTTTCCATTCTCCAACATAAATTAGAAGCCCCGCGTGTTGAAAAATCACCATAAAACATGCAAAAGGGATGTTTTTTCTGCTAAAAAAATAAGATCATCGTGTCATTTCAGTCCTTTCGTCACTTTGAAAGTTTTGGGACACACCAATAAAACAGAAAGCCCTACCACCGCACACCTAACACTGTATAATATACATGTGTTGGTCAGAGGTTATAAAGTAGGGTTATAGAATATTGATCTTTGGACACATCCTAAGAGAAGAAGAAAATACATTCTTACTGCTAGACTAATCCGTTGGTGGCATATACATATATGTATATGTATATGTATGTGTGTGTGTCTAAGGAATCGTTTTGGGTTGGGTCTTATGGCTTGGAAATGTATGTAAAGGAAGGGAGGAAAAAAGTGAAAAAAACCAAATCATATGAGCATCTGATTCCATAAGTTTGTGAAGGAGAATTTTCATGAGTTAAATATAGAGTGGAGTAGAGAAAGAGATGAGTGACTTTATGCCTCATCCACCAACAGAAAAAGAAAAATTCCAAATGGCTTATTATCTGGCAGTATTTGTTCCATAGGAATCTTAATAATGCTTCATATGATAAATATCATATGGAAAGATCTTCCTAATTCTTATATATATATATATATATATATATATTATGTACATATATGTGTGTGTATATCTTTGTTCCATTGCTGGTATGATTGGCCATGCCACAATGTAACTTTGCAGTTGTGGTATCATTTTTCTAGAGGGAAAAAAGAAATAACATAAATGTGCGTTGTGTAGGTCCATCATTTTAATTGGCTGTTTGGGACCACATTTAGTTTGATTTTTCAACTACCATCTGAATTTTCATTTAAGGTGAGGGAACTATTTCTATATGCATAATTGAGGAGAATGAGATGTCACAACAGAAAAAAAAATAGAAAATTATAAACTATGACCACTTTTATTTTTTAGTGTAAAACTTGAGCATCATTTATTTCTTTAAGAAAATCTTGTAGTGAATGGCCATTAATACTTAATCATGTCCTAGATTGACAAGGTCGTATGAGAATTATGACGCATGCCAAATGAAAATAAATTTTGAAATCTAAAAAATGAGTCCGTTTGGTATTGTTTTTAAAACAGGTGAAAACGGTTTTGTTTTGAAAAATGAGAATTTTTTTGAAATTGTGTTGAGAGTGTTTTTAAAATTTGTCTCAAAAAACGTGCAAAAACATTTTTAAAAATACTCAAAACAAAACCAAACGAGACCATGTTTTGAAAAAACGGTTTTAATGTTTTGTCAGCTTTAAAGATGACCTCCAATTGGTAGGACTTATATTCTTCCATTAAAATTGCAGTTCAATCAAAGATGTAAAAGAGTTTTCACATGTTATCATGCAAAACTATAATTGCCTATAATCATAAAACTCTAGTACTTCAAATTATATTCATAATTTCCCTTGTTCATCCAAAAAATCACAAAGTCACCATTATGAAGTAAAATGGAACGCTTATTATTTTGTCGAAATCATAAAAATAGTCTTTCAGATTGCAAATCCCTTAAAAATTCTACCCTTCATGGGAGATTCTAGCTACCTTCGAACAAGATTAGAACTAAATGCAAAAAACAATTTTTAAAGGAATTGACAACCTGATAAAAAAAAAAAAAAAAGCACTCTTGAAATTTTTCATAAGGCAAGGTTAAGCATCGATTTTCACTCGACTTGAAGTTCTACATAGATATAATTATACCGAAATACACCCATATCATGTCGTACAAAATGATGTTTACAACATACCCTTCTAAATACTATGCAAGGTTAAACATGGAGTTTCACTTAAGTTGAACTTCCACGTAAATGGATTATACCGAAATACATCTGTATCATGTTGTACAAAATTGCGTTTACAATATTGCCCTTTTGAATAAACATTGGTAAGAGCAAGCTGTGACTGTGGTTGGAGAAGAAGATCCAACCGTTGGTCTGACTCAGCTGAGCATGTGCTTCATTTCAAAAAAAAAAAAAAAATTGACAGCTTGCTGTGCCTTGTAAGGTGTTTCAGTAAGTGTAGTATTTTTCGTAGGGCATGCCTCAGCGGGCCAGCAGACCAAGCATTAATTAACACCACTGCCCATGTGGCGTTTTTATTTATTTATTTATTATTGTTACAAAATTATATAATAAACGACAACAAACGCATTATATGGAAATGTCACGGGGACTTGACACAAATCCAAACAAAAGTCTGTGTTCATAAAATAGAATCAAGAGATCCCATATCAAAAAATACACAACAAAAGTGTATTTTCATTTGGTTCTTGAGTTCCTCAATTTTCTCAAACTGTAAAAAAGAGATATACGAAATTATATATTGAATAAACAAGTTTGTCAATACAAGTTTGAGGTTTAATGTTACTGCAAATTAAATATGTAGTGGAGTTGGTGATGGCAAAAATGCAGTTAATGCAGTCTAAACCGAATGGTTCTGTCCCATGAAACTTTCAAAATGTTACTTAAATTTTTCTAGTATTATTTACTAGTATTCACAAAGGAATATGAAATATTAATATATACGGATCATAGATTTGAGCTAGATTAAAAACCACAAACCAACTTGGAAGATAAGAAGAAAAATCCAAAGATAATTGAGTGTACATCATTTTCATCCATTAAAACCATATAAAAGTTGGTTGCATCTCATAAATCATTTTCTTTGTGGCCACTCTTATAGTAAATAAATCTAACTCTTCTTCTGCTTCTTTTCAATTTGTCATCCTCCTCCATTTTTAGTTGACATTTTGTCTCTATAGTGAAAATAGGACCTTGAGAGCAATGCCAAAATTTAGCAAGGTAAAACATGTCAAATTTTCATTGTCATCCATAAAGACGTGTTCTAGAAAAATTCTATATTAAGGTTAAGAAAAAAATATATATAATTGTCAGATCACATTAAAATCGTATCATGATAGCATAAAAATATATAATTAATTAGAAGTTAATAAAAATCTAACCGTTCATAAGTGTAGTACTTTTGTTACCTCCCACGGAACCCTGCTATCTAATACATAGCCCAAAAAGTGTGTATAAATTCCATAGCAAATATACAAAAAACCCACCACCATTTCATTCTGTAATGATATCATAGACTTTTCAAAAACTCAAGTGATTTTCAAGCTTAAAAAGCAGAACAAGAGACTTAGTAAAGAAGCTCTTCCCCACCTCATCTCTCTCTCTCTCTCTTGTCTCTCACATTTATGCAGATTCTCTGATCCACTAGTCCGGTCTCACACCCTTTATCTCATACATACCATCGTTTACCATATCAAACAAAATCATGAAAGGCATTGATATATTCTGTGCATCCCAAGCTTCAACTGCTATATGTTTGAGCATGGACATTGAAGCTGCTTCATCTTCCTCCTCCTCTTCCTCCACCATTCAACTTGGCGGCCGAGCCATCGACCGCCACAATCCCATCATCCGCGACGGAAGAAGGAGCGCCCCTTGCTCCTCTCAGCCCCCCATCAATCCCAAGTCCTACCACCAACTCCAAAAGGCCAAGAAAAGCTCTAAAAATAGTGACCAAAAGAGAAAGAGTACTAGCACTAGTTCTCAAGCCAAGCTTTCGGACTATATCAAAGCCTGCCCTTCTTCTTCTACTACTACAATTATTCCAAGGAGGAGCTGGGGAGCAAAGGCTGCTGATTTAGTCACTCCTCCTGGCTCCTCAAGATACCTTTTGGGTGACACCGGTTTTCTCGATGGATCATCGGACTATGATCCGGTTCTTGCATTGGTCCCGGTCGGAAACAAAAAGAACCAATTTGCTGCTGCTGCTGCCGTTGCTGTAGCTGATGATGATGATGACAATATAAAGAAACAAGAACAATCCATTGCTGCAAAAGTATCTTCTTCCTCTTCTCATCACTCCAAACGATCTTCCAACCAGGTTAGTTTACCAGTTCTCCCAAAAGCTTAAGCAGACGTCAGGAGGAGGTGGGTCAACAATAATGTTTTTTTTTTTTTTCATGTTCTAACAAACGAACATGTTATTATTTATTGGCACAACGTTTTCCTAGTGATTGGTCATTAGGAAATAAAAGCTTCTAAAATTGCTTGAAAAATATTTTTTATTTCTTTGTACATGAAGTGTAAAAGAATCTTAAACTGCATATGAGTTCTGCCTAATTCCTTCTTGATTATCACAAAAGTGGACCTAAATGTAACAATTTTAGTGTTTAGAAGGTTATAGGCCATTTGATGGTTGTGGTGGTACTAATGGAGTTTGGATTGAAGGTTGTGGTCCTGAAGGTGTCCCTTCATTGCAGAGGTTGTGAAGGAAAAGTCAGGAAACATTTATCCAGAATGGAAGGTATACATACACATACACATACATACACATACATATACATACATACATCTATGTGTGTGTATATATATATATATTTATCTCGTAATGTTACAAGGCTTAAAACTGCTTGGTTCCTTAAAAGGGAATCATTTTTTACATTTTATATGATTGCCACCTTTTTTCTGTCACTTCTTTTCAAGAGCGTTCTTATACTCTATTATACTTTATGAGATACTCTATTATACTTTATAAGAGTAATCAAAGCCATTTCTTGGATTTACTACCTCAAGATGTCCAATTATTTCAATATATATACACTTATATATAGGCCAGTTTTATTGAAAATTATGCTGTGTTTCTTTTTCTTTAGGCCATCCAATTTTAAGAAGAATTATCTAGTGTCATGCATACAAAAAAAATGGGAGAAAAAAATCCTTTGTCCGATTTTTTTCAACACTGCTATTTTTTTGTCATAACATGATTATGATGTAATATGAGAGTAAGTGATAATATAGTAACGTATTTTTCATACTTAAAGAAAAAAAATCTTTTCTTTCTCATTTTGGGTAATGTGTATTTTGAAAGAAACTCAATCTTAGAATTTTGATTACATGAGAAGAAAATATGATTACTCATAAATATGATGGGAACTTTTCAGCTAGACTATATGTGTGTGTGTGTGTGTGTGTGTGTGTGTGTGTGTGTATTTATTTATTTATTTATTTATCTGTGTGTTTGTGAGAGTGCAGGAGTGACATCTTTCAACATAGATTTTGCAGCAAAGAAGGTGACTGTGGTAGGGGATGTAACTCCACTGAGTGTCCTGGCCAGTATATCAAAGGTAAAGAATGCCCAATTTTGGACTAGAGAAGTTGCATCATCAACAACCTCAGCAGGAATCTCTACTACTCTCAGCAGCTTAGACACCAAGAAACAGTAGAGAGAGAGATTAGCAAAAAAAAAAAAAATGCTTAGAGACACTATTAGTGTTAGGTACCGCAACTAATAAACTATAGACCTTATCTTATGGGACTTATATTTTATTAGTGTGTGATACTCAGTACTATCAGTGCCTACTAGCATTGCTCATGAATTAGCTGTTTTTTTTTTCTTTGGTGTAAATGAAGGCTTTTTTTTTTTTTATTGACGGATGAACTTTCAGAACCTCAGTTGTTTAATAAAAACTCTTGTGGTTCTCTATTCTAGCTATGCTTTGTGTCTGGGACTCTTTGTTTTGTACTGATTAGGGAGTAAAAAAAAAAAAAAAACTCTTCCAAGCATTGCTCACAATTTAAAACCCACGCAAACTTTGCCCCTTATGGATTTGACAATTCCCCATAACTTTGTTTCAATATGGCCAAGAATTTGTGCTTCCCAAACATGTTTTTTTTTTGTTTTTCTTTTTCTTTTCTCAATTATTCTAAAGGATAATGTCTTGGAAAATGTAACAATCATGATTTTGGCTCAAGGATCATATTCATGACTATTGAAAATGTCCTTAATTTATTTAAGTAGAAAACATTTTATCATCGAAAACTAGTAGTATTAACGTATAAAAACTTTACATCGTAGCATATTAATACTTTATACTGTAGCTTTACATTGTTAATGGTCGGAACTATAAGTTTCAACTATGCTGTTAAACAAATTCAATACTAACATATCTATTGGGTATATCAAAAGGTAACATATTTCATACATATTTTAGTAGTAGACTATTAAGGAAAATAAAAATCTAAGCATTAGACCATTGTTTTTTTCTTAATTATATAACTACATAAAGTGCAATTTGGGTATAAAATGTGGGGCATATCAAATAGAAAAGGTGGAATTGGACCATAACACCACTATGGAAAATTCATGAGAGACGTATATTACTTGTCTTTACTTTGCTCCTTCAACTATAAAGCGGAAGAGTTTTCTTATACACTAGAGTTAATTTCTCTTGAAAAAGAATAATCTTCCATGCCTTTATTCTTCTACCTTTTCACCGGCCGTATCACATTCTCTTTGCTTTAAGAAAAATGAAAAGTTTGTGTTCTTGCAATAGTTTTGAACCACAACCTCGCTGTCTGTCATCACTGGTGATCATCACATATGTGTCAATAAAAGAACACCATAAGTCGGTTATATAACAAAAACAAAAAGTTACATCTTATTTAATTACATAAGAGTCTTAAGAGAAACTTTTAAAGGTACCAAGTAATAAACACAACAACTAACATAAAAATAGGTCTTATATATAAACTTCATATAACGTGACCCACTTTTTATTAATGTGTAGTTCTTGACATCATTAATGTTTTCTAACATTGTTCAAGTTTTAATATACTACTAAATATAAGGTGATTGTATCACAAGTATTAAGTATTACAACTAATATAGGGTAGTCGCTCCATATAGGCCTTGCATTATGCGACCTATTTTTTTATTAACATGTAATCTTTGACACCGCTAGTGTTCCTTGATATTGTTCGAGTTTTAATGTACTACTAAATAAAGGGTGATTACACTAGCAATAGTGATAATGACATTTTAAGAAGATAAAAGCATGAAAGAAAGATAAGCCTGCCTTTTGGACCTTCCATAGAAAGATAAGCTAGTGGGGACAGAGGTCAGGCTGGTTGGGTCAGCAGATCACATTAGCGCATTAAAAATATACAAGAGAAACAGCAATAAACTTTTATGTACCATTCATCAAGTACTGACCCCTTTCTTTTTCTCTGATTGAGA
>CAMOHE010026327.1:0-29042 GCA_946598075.1 Artocarpus hirsutus | reverse complement strand
AAATCCATCTCAATCCACTGTTTTAGGAAACAGATATTGAAAATCCTTCATCAACAAGTCATTTGAAAACATTTTCGTAGAAATCCATTTGAGGCCAAAGTATTTAAAAATGGCTATCAAAGAAGGGGTAGAAGTCCTACCTCAATTCTCGTACCGGTGCCTCACACCGTAATCCCGGTCCGCTATACGTTAGCTCCGCGGATCCACGCACAAATCCTCGAATCAAAGCTTGAAAACGTTGTTCTTGTTGTTGAATCTTGCTCCCGAGCCTTCGATCTTCTAGACCGAAGCTTGAAAACGTGATTTGTTTTCAAAAATTTTGAGAGATTGAGAGAGAGAATGAGAGAACCGAGAGAGACGAGAGAAAGAGAGAGAGGAGAGAGAGTGAATCGGGAGAAATGAGGAGAGAGAGAGAGAAAAAATGAAATAAATAGAAGAAGAGAGAGAAATGTAGTTGCACAAAGCTGTGAGCAACTACACACTGTTTTCAAATCAAATTGTTTTATTAAAACTTAAATTAACAATCAAAAACAATTTAGAATAATTAAAAATCACTAAAAGTGTAAATTAACACAAAGTTTCTTAATTTTCACAAAATAATCAAATTAAGTTTAAAACACTCATCATGGCACACTAATTCACCATTTAGTGTTCTAATTACACGTAATTAACTTCGGGGTGTTACAACTTTAGAATATTAAAGTCCGACGAAGCGATTTACACCGGAGGTATATTAACGTCTGACGAATCGATGTGCATTGGTGGTGTTGTCGGACGCATGGCCGGCCACAAAGGTGGCGATGCATAGTAGGCGGTGGCAGGCAATGAGAAATATTATTATTTTTTTGTATTTGTTTTTGGAAGTTGTTATCTTTACTTTATTTTTTTACAGCATTAACACTATTGTCGGGAAATATGGTATTTAAAGACCAATGACATTGGTATTTTCTTGGTTGTTGGTCACAATGCCGGTAAATATGTGCATTTATTGGAAAATGTTGTATTACCGAAAAATATGGTATTTCGCAGGTGTTGTCGGTGCTAGCAATGGAGGAGAGAAAGGTGGAGAGGAGAAAAAGTTGATGGTATTTTAAAGTTTTTATTCTCAATTTTTTAGATATGAACTTCAATTTTTCATGATATATTTTGAAACTATATGTTATAATATGCTAATTTAAACTCCAAATATGCTCCTTCCCCTAAAAAGACCCACAATACCCCTTGTGTTTTGTGTTTTATGTTTTGTTTAAAGGCCACTTTTAACTCTCTTATTATTAAAATGCCCAAAACATTTCAAGTGCTTACAGAATCATACTCAAAATACTCCTAAAGCAATTTTTTTTTTATTTAAAAATTCCAAGATTTTCCTTTCCAATATATATTAAATGCCATTTTAAATATGACCTGTCTTAAAAATTAAAAAAAAAAATGTAATTTAAATGTTTAAATAAGTATTTAATTGAGCAAATACTTCAATTATTTTAAGAATTTTTAACTTTTTAAGATCGATTTTATTTAGTATTTTGGTTTGATAATATTCTAAAGTGTATTTAGTAAACACTAGGAAGGGTAATTTTGGTTTTTTAAAAAGGTTAATATCTTCAAGGGATATTTTGTGTATACTTTTGAAAACATAGGGGATGTTTTAGGTATTTACATAATAAGAGGGGCAAAAGTAATATTTAAGCAAAACAGTTAGGACGTTTATAATATTTTCCGTAGAAGAAAAAGAAAAATCATTTAGGCTGAGTTGAGAGTAAATTAGGTGGTATACCATTTATTTATGATCACTATTGTGTTCAATTACTTATTTTTTCTTCCTTTAAATCGTACAAATTCTTTTAGTCAAAAAAGTCAAAATACCCTCAAATAACACTTATTTATCTTATTTAAACTCAAAATGCTTATCATCAATTATATCTTTATACTATTTGGAAATAATATGTTTTAAATCTTCTTATAGAAATTAAGATTGAAAAGCGTACATAGGAAGTGGTGCATTTGTAATTGAGTCGGGAACCCGAATGCCATGTTACGTTAGGGCCCGGCCCAGACGTAAAAGGGCAGGAGTAGTAGCAGCATTCCCGCTCGGTTTTTAAATACCGCCTTTTTTCCATTGTCTGACTTTTTTGCTCTCTCTTTTCTGCGAGACAAAATATTAATAAAAGAAAAAACAAAAAAGCCTGGCATTTCTCCTCGTCGATCAGTTTCGCCGGAGAGAGGAATATGCAGAGGGAGACTAAAGCTCGAATTAGGGTTTCAGACAATGGATTCACCTGAAACTGCTAAAATCGCCTCCTCCACTAGCTTGGATTCTCCACCTGTTCAAGTAATTCAACTCATCTTAATTTAATTTATTTTTTTTTTAATTTTTTGGATTATTTATGTTTTGTTCAGAAAATGAGGATAATCTAAGTTGGAATTGAGTCCTCTTAAGTTAAAAAATTTTAATTTGTCATTATGTGCTTGGTGCGGTGGGATTTGATGTTGGTTTAGCAAGTTTTGTGATCTCCTAGGATGTTTCATGCAATGCGCTTTTATCATGAAATTTTTAGCTAAATTCAAGGAAGTAGAAATTTGTAAAGAGCTTCAGGTGTTTGATTTTGATTTGATTTTTTGTTCAGTTCTCTTAAAAATTGAACAATTTGGACTTGTTTTGAACTTTATCTGTTTTTTTTACCTCATAATCATCTTATCATAAGGAGCTTTCCTATTTTGCTTTTCAACTTGTCTCAGCAATAACTATACCATAAGAATTCACTGACTAGAATTGATGCATGAAACTTTTGATTCAAAAAGTGGGATTACAACTAGTGGGATAATCTTGTGTGCCATCTATCATTAAAAAAATGAACAAGGGAAATCACTCTCTTGGAACCACTGTTGTTATGGATCAAGATTCAGGACAATGGCTATTGCATTGTGGAGCTTGTTACTTTTTTTTTTCTTCTATAAAATGGGTATTGCATTCACAGTATGAAGAAATAAGCCTCTATTCACATTAGTTAATTTGATTTCAGGACTCCCCTTTTTTCAATTACATAAGCAACCTATCACCAATAAAGCCCGTGAAGAGTAGTGCTCATGCAGTACGAGAGTTACCTGGACTTAGTTCTCCTCCTATTGTGTTCAAAACACCTCGTACAAAACAACCCAGTGAGACAAATGTCTTGAAAAGGTTTGAATGTCCTTGAAATTAAGCTCTTTGTCGAATTAGTTTTCGTCATCTTTCGTGCCGTCCCCATCTTTATCCTTAAAATTTACAACTTTGTTTAGGTCCCAATCCCTGCAATTATCTATTGCGGAAGCATCTCAAAATATCAACAGAGCCAAGGACGGTGTCGATGCCTCAGTTGATTCTGAGCAATTCATTTCTGTACCTCAAAGTGGATCAATTGCTGAGACCCAGAAGGAATGTAGTGTGGATGACTTTTCCGAAAATCATCCTTCAAGCTCGTCAGGATGCGTTGATGAATTCTTGGCTGACCCTGGAGGGGCGGATTGTGTGAATTCTACTTATTCAGACGCCCCAAGTTCAAAAAAATCAAATAATGCAGCTGACTCCTTCCAAAGTGGTCCGAATGAAACTATACTAGAGCTTGATGACAGAAATGGCCCTGGGAGGAATGTGGGGATGGAGCAAGCTGAAAAGGACATTCAAGGAGAGCAAAACTTTGACGTGAAATCAGTCGGAATCATAGAGAAGCAAAGGGATGGCCAGTGGTCATCTTATGAGTGTCTAAATATTGAGACCAATTTGCCCACAGTCCCTGAAGAAGATTGCCAAAATTCTCTAGCTCCGGTAACCGTACTCATTTTCTTATTCAAATGGGAAAATTATGGAATAGACCCACTTGATTAGCGTGCAAAATGCATGTCTATGCTTTAAATTTTTTGTATAACTCAGTAAAAAAGTCCTTAAGTTGCAGGGTACAGAACGTCGGCATCAGAATGATTGCGAGAGTACTTCCCAAACTTCACCTGAACCATTTCATATTCAGACATTCAAAGATCATGTTGAGGATGTTGATGAGTTTTCGGATGTGGCTGAGAACATTATGCATCATGGTCACCAGGTAATAATTATAAGTGAATTCTATCAACCAAGTCTTGTTTTTGTCTTCATTTTTTATGCTACAAGTAAATTCTATCCACCAAGTCTTGTTTTTGTCTCCATTTTTATGGGTTTCTAATTTTTATTATAGGAACTTATTATAAAATTATGCAGATATGTAAACTATTGGAAATCGTTTTCCCTATGGTGGTGAAAGTACACTAGAGGCACAATGAATATTCATTAAGTGGTGACGTGGTGTAAAAAGATATTTGAAATTCTTTTATTAAAAAAAGAAAAGAAAAAAGGATTCACTTGGTGTTTGGCTAGCCTATCATTTATGTTTTAGGTTGTATAGTCTCTGGTCCTAGTATTAAGAAATAACGAACGTGCAAGTTAAGCTTTCAGGTGTTAAGTTTTAACAGTATCGTTATATATTGGAATGATGAATGCGCAGGGAACCTAGGAGGGTTTTGTAAATTTATTAATTTTTTTGATACATCCAAATTTCTCTAAGAAGTGCTTTTAAATGTATAGAAAGGAGAGATATAGATTATGATAGAACATACATATTCTGTAGGTAGTAATTAGGGGTGGATCTCTTGGTATCCGTCCCATTGCATCCCCTACAAATATATTTCAAGATTCAGTGAGGCATGAAAGTGCAAGTGTGGCCTGGAGAATTTATTAAATTGCAAGAATGTTTCTTGTTAAAAATAGGTCAGCAAAAGCCAACGTGGCGTGCTTAGACGTTGTCTGCACTTTGAAGAGGCTCCTCAGCATGCTACTGTATGCAGTGACAGTCCTCTAAATCTTGCAAATACTGTTAAGAGTTCAAAACTATCCACCTCTGGTACAGGATTGGAGGATTACAAATCATGTCATGTGGAATTAAATGAAACTAGTGAGAGACACACGGTTAACTTGTCCCCATCCACTGCTCCCTCATTGCATCCTGGATCTTCTGAAAAGTGTCTGGTGGTTTCTAAGCCACTAGGTATTGGCTTGCATCTGAACAGCATTGTTAATGCTGAATCAATGAGTTGCACCAGAACCGCCAGAAAAAAATCTACAGGGCATTACATGAGCGTACTAGGAACGAAGTCAGGCATGGCGAGCAATAATTTGGTGGGCAACACAAAGAGTTGCTCGATGACATCAAGTGCAGTTGAGAAAGATTCAGCTAGTAATGAAGACAGAATTTCTGTAAATAAAGCTTTAATTGTGCCAAGTTCTGTCACTAACAAGTTTCAGCATACCGCAGAAGATCACTATGCAGCTCCCGATGAGAATGGGAAATCCAATTCTCCCAATGCTGACAATTTTGAGGAAAATGACCAGCCAAGTCCCATAAAGAAAAGGTCAATTGCCACATTCTTATTCCATAGTGTTTGATATCCATAATTTGGTGTCCTTTTCTCTGGACTGCTGGTTTGTTCATGTTCTCAGAAAGAAAACAACAAGCACTGGAGGTAATGATGGATGCAAGCGTTGCAATTGTAAGAAAACCAAATGCTTGAAACTGTACGTAGGTCTTAGCCTGTTCTAATTTACATTTATGCCTGTCTTTTGCCTTGTGCATTATTATTTTATTTTATTTTATTTTCTTTGGCAGTTATTGTGATTGTTTTGCTGCTGGAATCTACTGTACGGATCCTTGTTCTTGTCAAGGATGCTTTAACAGACCTGAATATGAAAAGACAGTTCTCGAGACAAGAGAACAGATTGAATCCCGTAATCCACTTGCATTTGCTCCCAAGATTGTACAACGCAACCCTGAGCTTCCATCAAATCATGGGGTACTCACTCACTACCGAGCCTTTTCAGCATGGTGTTATTAGTATTCTTTTTATCAGCAATCAGGATGATGGTGTTTGTGTTCAATAGGAAGATGGAAATTGGTCAACACCATCCTCGGCAAGACATAAGAGCGGTTGTAATTGCAAGAAATCAATGTGCCTAAAAAAATATTGTGAATGCTATCAGGTCAGAATTTAGTTGCATATTATTTATTTCCTGTTATCTTTCTATGTTCTTTTTTCTTTTTTTAAGATCATCATAATTGCTTACATCTGTGTGTTTTTGTTGAGCAGGCAAACGTTGGGTGCTCCAGTGGATGTCGGTGTGAGGGATGTAAAAATATTTACGGTCGAAAGGGAGGTCGTAATCTAAGCTTTATGTTTCTTTTCACCATTACATGTCAGAACTTTTTTGCCTCACTCTTATGGCCTTCACCTCCCGCCTGGCCCAGTATTAGTTCAAATGAGTAGATGTTTTTCTTATTGTGCATGTAGCTTTAGTCTTTAGAAGGCTTTGTTTACGTTAAAGCTGATAAATTGTTGACTAAATCACCGAACTCACTCAACAAAATGTCTTGATGCTAAAAAATCAAGTCAACAAATCACTTTTAAAGAGACCTCCATTGCTGCCGTTACAGAATACACTGCTTTGGAACATGGGATGTCAAAAATGGTGAGCAACAGAGTCTGCAAGGAAAATTTGGAAAGAGCATCTGATAAGAAGTCGGAGATGGTAGGAACCAAAAGAGATCTTTTATGTACTGAATCAATTAACCCGCAGAACCTCACGCCATTGACTCCATCATTCCAGTACTCCGAGTAAGATTATTTTATTAGACTCCAACCTGCATATGAATTTTATTTACAATGTTGTAAATGTGTCAATTATTAATTGGCTATTCTTTATGCTCTTCTTAGCCATGGAAAAGATGCACCAAGGTACTGGTTTCTTTCTAGAAGGTACCTTCCATCACCCGATTCCAGCCTCTCCATTTTATCATCTAATAAAAAAACAAAATCTCCTCCAAGAGATTCGGAGAAGAGTGACGTTCTTTTGGAGGCAAATGACGAATTACTGGATGAGGGTTCTTATGATTGGCAAGTGGATTATAACGTGGGAATAGTAGACTCAATTTCATCACAACGTGATTGGGTCCCCAATGTGCCTCATCTTGCTCAACACCCAAATACTTCAATGCCAATGACTTCTTCAACTTCATTTAGTAAAAGGAACTGTAGAAATCTTTCACAAAATCAACTCTTCCCTGGAAGTGACGGTCTCTCCTCAAATTCCATGCATAGGCACTATTCGCCACTGACCCCAAGGACTAGATTGTGTGGGGAAACAAAGTCTCGCCAAGGGCTAGATTCTGGCAGCGTGCAACTTGTTGACATTTTGGAAGATGAAACCCCAGTGAAAGTATGTTCTCCAAATAAAAAGCGGGTTTCTCCACCTCACAGTCACATTTTCAAGCTCGGTTCAGGCTCTTCAGGGAAACTGAAAAGTGGGCGCAAGTTTATATTGAAGTCTGTTCCCTCCTTTCCTCCTCTTACACCTTGCATTGATTCCAAAGGAAGTAATTCTGATAACACAGATAAGCTTCAAGATGATAGGGGCAGAAGCCAAAATGTGATTGTCAATCCTTGAGCCTGAGGTGAGATCTTGTCATTTTTCAACCTCTGTTTATCATTTTATTACTCATAATGCTGACTTCTGATCATTTTCTAGTTTCAGTATACTTTCACCGAGGGACTTTCAGTATACATTGTCGTGTACATCAACTTGTTCCGGCTATGACTCTTGAAGATCTTCTTGTATCCCACGTGTACGTGCATGCCACCAACAGACATACCCACACGTATGCATCAAGATAAATTCTATCAACTTGTTGTTTTGACCCTATTATACATTATTTCTGTTAAATCGGTCTCGGGGGGCCACACGTGCGAAAATCATCTCTGAAAATCGGAAAAGCTACAATGCTCCTGCATCTTCTCAAGTCACATTCTGTTTTCTAGCTAACGAGTTATTTAGTTTCAGTTTCTCTTTGTTGTTGTTAAACTGAATATGAGATCCCCGTTCTCCTATCCCTAGCAGCGGACGATCTGACTCAGGTGTTCTCTTATTCATGTCTTCTTTATGTCCCTCTAATAATATTGTATCACGTTATCTAAAATATCATATCAATTAAAATATTATACCATTAATCATGTTAATTAAAATATTTTAATTGACGTGACATGATATTGTTGAAAGTCATGAAAAAAGACAAAAAAAATAAAACATATAAGCTAAATCTAGCTGAGAGGACTAAAATTTGCCTCAACTTTTCTTGGCAGAAATTAGAAATTTTGATATATTTAAATGCAAACTCGAACCATACCGATTACTGAATTAGCTAAATAATAAATCAATTCTGTTACTATATTCATGTGTGCAAGTTTTTCTTTGTTTATTTATATATGTATTTATTGTTATCGTTATTATTATTATTATTATCATCATCATTATTATTATTATTTGGGTTATTAGACATGTATTTTAGGTTTATTTAAATATTATAATTTCGGTTTTTAATCTTATCGAATATATATCTTTATATTTGAATTAATATACAAATTTATACGTTCTTTCAGTTCATATTCAAATTTGATATAAAACTTGTCCAAAATATTTTCAAATTGTAAAATAAGTGAACTTTAAAAACTCAAGAAAAATTTTATAATAAAGTTTTTGACTTAAACATGTATAAACTACATTCAAAATATGTGTATCATGTGTTTTTATTTTTTGCTTCTCATTTTTTGTTTTAATTTTTTTTTCCTTTACTCAAGGATAATTTGGTCATTTAAGGGTTAAATTAATTATTAACTGAAATAATGTATAAATTTATGTATTAAATTTAATTATACATTCGGTGAGAAAAAATTAAAAGTGTAATTTTTAAATTACCCTAAGAGAGTGGATATAAGAAAATAAATATCCCTTATATTATTATTGTTGCTGTTGTTGTTATTTTTATTGTGCATACTTTCTTGTTGAGTTTGTTTGTTTGTTTGTTTGTTTGTCTTCTTCTTCTTCTTCTTCTTTTTTATTATTAACTTTGACGTATCATTGCACGAAACACTGAAAGGCAAACAAAAACAAACTAGAGAGCTGGTACGTTACACAGGAAACCACTCTTCTAAATCCAAAGGAACCAAGGGGGCACATCAATAACTCCCTCAATAGAAACAATGTGTGCCCATTTTGCTATTGTGGGCCAAAAAGTTACGCCTTCTAGGAATCTTAGAAAGAATGAAAGCTTTGCAAGATCGCAGGATTGAGTTGATAGATTCTACGATTGTTGTGATCGCCTAATCTGGTTCCGAGGCGGAGCTTATGGAGTCAAGGGGAGATTTGGAATCTCATTCCAGGATGATGTATTCAGTTCCAAACCCGGCGGCATGTTTGAGGGACTCCAAGTTTGCCCAAGCTTCGCCTGTGAGAGGGCACGTGATAGGCTTTGAGTAGGTGATAATCCAAGAGATTGATCTGTTGTCATTCCCAGTCACTCCAGCGATCATAGCCACTCCTTCCCTGATGGACACATCAAAGTTAACTTTCACCCAATCTGTCGGGAGAGGACACCAATCGGAAGGACTAGGAATGGGATCCGAGGAGTGAGGGAGATGATTTTAATGCTTAAGGTCCAAAGAGGAGTCGACTGGATGCATAGCAGTTATGAGATCCGACAAAGCTCCTCTGAAAACCACTCCCTCATGTACCAAATTTGTTCGATCACTAGCGAGGCATAGGCGATGGCAGGAGAGGAGTTGCTTTTGTCAATGTTCCATTGAAGATTGAACCAATCCTCCATCGAGCTGGTTTTGGAAATGTCCGAACGAAAGGACCACAGGCTAGAAAACCAAGGGTGTCTAGCGAATTCACGATGCATGAGGATGTGTGGTGGTGTCAGGGTGGAGAACACAAATGAGGTAAAGGAAATCAATGTTAGAAATGAAACTAGCGATCCTGGTTAGAACTGGAAAAGAGTTATTGAAAGCTTGCCACCACAGAATTTTGTGGTGGGGGTGGATGGAGGCTGACCAGAGTTTGTTCCAGACTTTCTTCGAGAGCACCGACAAGGTCCTGGTCCTAGGTCCTATCAAAGCAAGATAAGCAGACTTGGTGGAAAAGGATCATTTTGAACTAGGCTTCCAAATTCAGTAGTCTTGCCTCTCAGATTAGGATGGCATAAGGCGGCTAATATTTTTGATGGTAGGTTCATTGAACTTAAGGCGAAGTTTCGGAACATTCCAAACTCCCTCAGAGGTAATGAAATCCGCAGCCCAAATCCAACCAGGACTAGGAGATCTCGTGAGAGTGGCTTTAAAATTGGGTACCAAAGGGATCCAGGGGTCATCCAGATGTTTATGGATCTTCTGGAACCGACAAATTTGCATGCTTCCTTGTTTATCATCTCCATTGTTGCACATATTTTCTTACAGATGGAGTCCATGCCCGCAGCTTGTGCTTCAAGAAAGGTAGTGTTCTTCAAGTACTTGGCCGTTAAAACCTAAAACAAAGAGAATTTTTGCTAGTTGAAAGATCCCATCCCCAATGGGCCAAGAGGGCTAAGTTGACATAGTAGTTTCGGTGCAATCCAAGGCCTCTGGTGCTCTTAGGAAGGCAAATGTTTTCTCCAGCACGCAAGCATAGCCCTGAAGAAGAGTCCCGAGTTTGGACCACCAAAAGTCCATAAGGGCAGCAAGTTTGAGGGAGACTGACTTTGATATGAACGTAGTTTGCACGGACTACACTGGGAGGGATTGCACGTATTTTTTGCTACCAATTTCCATCATTCCCAAGGCTTGTAACAATTTCGCTTTAGTATCCGAACTCAAATGTTAGAAAACATTTGAAGTTTGTAACAATTTTGGAAGTTGATCGACTGCTCCGTCCACAAATAGAAAGCATTTGAAGTTTGAAGAATACACTGCACCTCCTTATTGTTGGCCTTGTCAAAGATGAAAATATCATTAGTGAAGAAAATATAAGATAGAAATGGACTTGTTCGGGTTACCTTGACTCCATGCATTGCACCCCTATCTAAGTCCCTATTGAGCATCCAGGACAAAACTTCCATATAAAGGATAAAGATGTACAGTGAGAGGGGGTCTCCATGTCGGAGATCTCTGCTAGGAATTATGTTCCAACACGGACAGTCACTGAGGAGGATATTACTTAAGGGAACCTTAATGCATTTCATGACCCAGTTCACCCAAGCCTGGTAGAAACCAAATCCAAGAAGGGAGCTTCAATGAATTTCTAGCTGAGTTTGTCATAGGCCATTTCGAGATCCATTTTCAAGGCCAAGTTTTTCCCGTGCCATACTTTCTGTTAAAGGAATGCAGGATTTCTTGAATGATGATGGAGTTGTCATGAATCGATCTTCCAGAAATAAAGACAGCTTAAGAAGGGCAGATGATAATTGGGAGGAAAGGCTTAATGCGGTTTGCAATTATTTTTGATATGGCTTTTGTAAGCTACATTGCACTTATTTCCTCAAAGCTAGGAATCTTGCTGATTGTGCTAATCTCCTTGGAATTAAACCTGGAGATAGAAATTGGGAAAGATCCAAAGTAGAGCAGGGGGCTGGAGCCGAATAAGGACCATGGAATTATGCTGCTCCAATCTCCATTTTGTTATCTAACCACACTCCTTGGTCATTTTTGACGGATTCAATAGCGTTTTTCCTTCGCCTGAACATAGTAGATTGGAAGAAGAATTTCGTGCACCTGTCCCCAACTTGGAGACCATTTCTATCTGGACTTTTGGAGCCATAAGGGTTCCTATGTTTTGAACAAGGCTGGTTTAGATGTCCCTTAGGTGTCCTTGCACAGACTCAGTTGGAGGCTCTCTCTCTAACTTTTCAAGAGCGACTTTGTATTTCGAGAAGGACGTTTGGATTTTACCAGACTAGGTTATGTTCCATGTGGTGAGGGCCTTCGTAGTTGCATCAATCTTGGTCGAGGGGCAAGTCTAGGATGTGAAAGCCTTTTCCAAATAGAGTCCACCATCCAAGCACCCCGAGGGTCTCTTGTCCAAATAGCCTCGAACCTTAACGGGCGCTGAGATACCTCCATTGAACCAAAAGAGTTGACTAACAAGGCTTTGTGGTTTTAAGAGACTGTGGATAAGGTGCGACAATAGGCTCTTGGAAAGAGCTCGTGCTAGTCAACATTTGCCACTGTCCTGTCCAAAGCAACCGAATACTATGGTTGATATCCCTAGAGTTGTTACACCAAGTAACGGCACCTCCTTGCAATTGTAGGGTCATTAAACGAAGACCATGAATAACGGATCTCATGGAGTTTGATGTCAAACTACACGTGCTTCCTCCAATCTTTTGGCATTTAGAGTGCCATTAAGGCTGTGTTTGGCAATTGTGGTTCCCACCACAATCTCAGTTATAAACAGTAAAAAGTTCTCACATGCTACAGTAACAATAAAAAAAAATTGCTACAGTAAAAGTCTCATATGCTACAGTAAAAGTGGTTCTCACCACTTTTCCAAACACCCACTAAAATAGCTGAAAAGCAACCAGGGCTCCCAATTGTAGGAAGGATGCTACAGTAAGGAATCCTAGAATAGGTTCCGGTCTTGAGCTCTAGGGAGGCCATATATAGCCAAGATGGCCCAAGGTTTGGATGGGGTTTCCCAAGAAACAACACCAAATATGATTTTTTTTTAATTCAAACGTGATGTCGAGAATGTTAAAATTGTGACTCGAATTCAGTTTAGTTCGACTTGAAAAGTTCGTAGTATAACAATTATGTTGAAAGAGTAAATATGAGATTTTTCGTAAGATCTGTGGTGCTAACAAATGTGTGAGGGCTCCGCCCCCTAAATACAGACCTTTGTATTTTGGGTCATTGAATTTTTGTTTTGGATTCATTAAGTTATATTATATATTAAGATTTTATTTATGTCTATATATATTTATATATACATGATGTATTATGTTAGGATTTGCGATAATCGACTTTGTCTTATAATCTTTTTTGAGTTTAGTAATTTTATTCTCCTTGGCCTGTAGTTTTTTACCCTTCTTGGTTTTCACATACGTATTTTTGTTTTTTTTTTTACCGTATTATTTTCATATTTTCGTAACAGAGAATGACCCCTAAGCGCCATGCCATACAAAGACCACCGGCTGTCCGTGAGAGAGGCACAAAGGAGTAACGGGGAAAGTGAGGCAAAGTGGACAGAGCTTGCATTTTATCAGCAAAAATTTTTGTTTCTGACAAGATGATGATGTCGGGGTTGAGGCAATGAAGTCCCTCAATTCTCGAACTGCAGCTAGCTGTGACAGGCCGCAGCAGTTCCAGGCAAAGATTTTCATTGCCCCTATGGAGGTGCTGATGCGTCCTCCACAAGGGGGTTGAGGTCCTCAACTGTTGGGGCATTTTGGATCTTAGGGATAGAGAGTGCTTGATTGATGATGTCGTTATCAGGTATGATCGTCCCTTGGTGTGAGATTTCCACAGACAGAGCACTGGCTCTACGTTTCCATGAGAGACTAACACGGGTGGTTGCTGGTTTGGGGGGGCTTGGCTGCTTGCCACAGAAGGAGGGCAGTATGGGAGGTAGTATCTCCTCTGGGCAGTGGGCCGTGAAAGAGGATTGGGTGGGATTAGAGGAGGTGGAGGGATGAGACTGGTTTGGGAACTAGGCAGTCGTGGGATTTATCCCCTTCAAGATGTAATCTGTTTCTTTTTTTTTTTTTTTTTTTTTTGAAAAAATTACAATACGTATCCAAATTATTGTTATGAAATTAAAATCTAACACAATATTTAAAATATCTTAAAAATATCTTTAATGATATAGTAATTATCTTAATAATATTATATATTGTACTATAAATTATATATAAATAATTTTAATGATATCATTATGAGACATTTGTAGAATTTTTACAAATTAGAGTCATATTTTAATTCAATAAACATAATTGGGCCAATTATCTCATTAACTTTTTTTTAAGAAAAAATTATAATACGTGTCTAAATTATTGTTATAAAATTAAAATCTAACACAATATTTAAAATATATTTAAAATGTCCTTAATGATATAGTAATTATCTTAATGATATTACATATTGTACTATATAATTACATATAAATAATTTTAATAATATCATTATGAGACATTCGTATAATTTTTATAAATTAAAGTCATATTTTAATTTAATAAACGTAATTAGATCAATTGTCTAGTTAACTCTTTTTTTTAATGGCACTGGGTCTCATCAAGTTCTGTTATGGTAGTGGGCTTAGGTTTAAGGCGGTAAGGGTGACTTGGGCCAAGGAAGGATTGGTCACAGAGAGGTTTTGGTGAAGTGAACTTAGATAGGCCAGCTAAATCATTTTGGGCCATGAGCTGACTTTGGGCCAAGTTTTCTACATGAGTCAGGGGTTGGGTTTTGCGGATAAAGGGTGCATGTTTTCGGCTTTTCGGTGGCCGAATTAGAAGGTCATGTGATTCCCATTTGCCCCTGGTCCAGGCTAGTAGTAAGGGCGATTTGGTTTCCCGCCATTCTAACAAACTTAAGGAAATTTCGGATAGTGAGCCTGAATTGAGCATTTGGTTGAAAGCTAAAATCATGAAGGTTGTGTTGGGGAGGCAAAGTTGACTTATGGCTAGCTGGATCTGAAGGGAAGGCAACCCGATTAGTGATAACATCAGAGTCTGAGGGCCTTTTTGTGGCCTGGGAAGGAATGCTAGGAAAGGCAAGGTCCTTTGAGGGTCTTTGGCAGGTCTTGGGGTTTGTGATTTTGGGGCCGTTGGAAGGTAGCGTAGCCGGGGGACTAGGATTGGCCAGAGGACATGCTTCTCGGGGGGCAAGGATCGATCTAGTGTACACGAAAAAGGGGTTTATCCAGAAAAAATGTCAGTGCCGGCAATGATTACATTACTGTTCAGTTTAGATGGTGAAGACAGGGAAGGAATAACCAGTTGGTGTGGTTGGGGATCTCTTGGGACAATAGGACTAGGAGTTGGGTTATAGGTGTTACCACTTGCCACGGGCGAGGGTAGGTCTTTGTCGGTGAGGAGCCACAGGCCAAATAGCTAGACTTCAATGCCATTACCCTATGCGAGCTTTGTTGGCTTGCATGCACTCTCTATACACATGGCCTAGCTGACCACATTTAAAGCAGCAGGTCAGCTAGATCCACGTTTTACAGCCGTTTTCGAATTTAAGGAAGGAGCCCTCAAAAAGGGGCTTATTAATGGCAACCTCTACACAGGCATGAGGAATCTTCGCCATTTAATATTGCCTTCTGCTTTAAAGTCAACTTGCTCGACAGCGCCCGCTTTGCCTCCTATTTCTTCAGCATTCCTTCTCGTGAGGTACACCATGGGGAGGCCATGGACTTGGACCCAAAAGTCAATCGCGGAGAAGTCCGTCTGCATCAAGAGGCGGCCAAGAGTGGGCTCTTTGAGAACTATAGTGTGTCCGTTGATGGACCATGGGCTCTTACTCATTACTTGATTTTTGTCTGTCTCATGCTCGAACTTAAAGGTATAGACGCTATTCATGTCCCAGCCCAGGCCCGAAATGGACCAGGAGTTAGTCAGGTTCCAGGCGATGGAAAGGATACGCCAAACGGAGGAAATTCAGAGGACCCTGTTGGTTATAATCTTGCCGATCAGAGTAAGCTTGTCCCGGCGCTTCAAACTATATTTGTCAAGCTTGAGATGGAGCATGAGATCATCACAGCTCACCTTACTTGTCTTAGCAACGATTGCGTCTAAAGGGGTGGGGTCCATGTCGGTGGGGGAAAGTGTAAGACTTTAGTGGATGTATATGCTGGTGCAATTTGATGGGTGGGAGAGGAAAGAGAGGGAAGGGTCTTTTGGGGAACTTCAGGGGAAGAGGTAGCCTTGGCGAAAATGGTCAAAGTACTAGGGAAGCAGAGGGGAGCCACCACGGAATGGTGAAGGGTAAGGAATTCACAAAGGAAGTGAAAATTTGTTTCGTCCGGCTCTCTACAAGAGTTTGTATAGAAGAAGTTTAGGAGAATTACTTAAGCTAGGACAGGACAAAAAAAAAAATAGTCAGCTATTGATCCGAGTGGTTTCCTTAAAACATTTATTAGCCTCTGGCCGTAGAGGCAAAATGACCAAACAGTTTGAACTTGTAAGAAAGTTGTTGGTGTTTGATGGCCGGAATTTAGTTTGGTCAAATCTAAAAAATTCACGGTATAATAATTATAGTAAAAAATAAATGTAGAATTTTTTATGAGATCTGTAATAGTTTTTTTGTATTTTTTGGGCTGTTTAGGTTAAGTTTTTAAGCCCATAGGGTTTTATTTATACCTGTATATATGATGTATTGTTTTAAGGTTTCATTATTATTGAATTTTAACCTCCTAAACGCCTCCATCTTAGAATCTTCAAGAGTTTAATGATTTTTTTTTTTGCTTATGGTTTTTTCTTGTCTTGAGTTTCCACGTAAATCTCTATGTGTTTTTGTTCTATGTTTTTATCACATTATTTTCGTAACAAAAGTTACAGGGTGGGAGCGTCTCCTTTATTATGCTTTCTAGTTGCAACATAAATAACATTTTGAGGCTTTCCTATATAACAGAATGAAACCAAATTTCCTTGTATACCCCAACCGAACCCCAGTTACTCGACACTAGCAATTTGAAATAAACTTATTACAAGGGCAAAACTCGTTATTGAACAACAAAATCCGGTAGATGTGCAGAGATAAGCCGGTAGAAGAGGTGAGACAGCTTTATACAAAGCTCAAGCCATGCTGCTATATTTTTGTATGCCGCAATACCCATATTACTATCTATTATATAGCCTCACATAACAGTTACGCTAAACATTAGACCACATTTTTCTTCTATTAAGATTGGGACCCCTCGAGCCCCAAACTTGCAGTTAGCCAATTACAGACTTCGTCAGTCTCTTCAGGGATTGTGTAGTGTCCCATCCTGCATTTTGGAATCACAGTTTGAGATGACATTGCAAATGAGGAATAAATAACCAATTATTGAGTATTTTGAAAGTGGAGGTATCAAGGACTTACGCATTGTAGGTTCTAAATGTTAGATTCCGAAATCCTGCTGAGCATAGGGCCTGTGCAGAATTCTGTCCATGTTGATAGGCGACCACATCGTCAACTGAAAGAATTTATGCAAATTAATTGAGAGCCAAATGATATGAATTCGATTACGAGTTTTCTTTTTTTTTATTCGATTACGAGTTTTCTTTTTTTTTTTTGATAGATAAGTATGAGTTCATCTTAGAATAGGGCTTCTTTGACAATTCCTTGAAGCACATGCAGTGATGACGCACACTCTAGGTGGACTAGCGATTAAACGAGAGTTGTTTAGTCCTTAACAATGGTTCATCTTGGGGCCTTTGTGAAAAAAACCAGGTCCAAAGCTTGCAAAATTGGGCATTTTAACTTTAGCCTCAAAGCAGGCACTTAACTCAGAGCAACATCAAAGAAGAAACGGTAAGGAAACAATTCCTTGAGCATCAAAATCGTAAATAATCACTCACGACACTCCCAAAAATTACCATATCAATGCGAAATTATTCTGAATGCATAGAAGTGTGAGACCAGAAACTAATGCTTTTAGGGCAGCAAGAGATAAAATCAGTCATGAACTGGATAGATTCTTGTATGCATTAACAAATGTTCTCTACGTGTTCATATCCGCAACTGATGATGACATTTATAACCAAAGCACTTTTTGTTGTTTAAGCATGACCTAAAAATGGTCTTGTAAAATAAAATCAAACTCATGGCATAGTTTATAAGAAAACGTGATTTTACCTACGCCATGGCACATCAAAATTGGAACAGATGCTGCTGCGCGCCTTGCAGCCTCTGGCAAGTTTTCCATCTGACTCCTCAAGGTTCTAAAACACAATTGAAAGAGAGGTAAAATTGTATTGTATGATAACAGAAAGTGTATAGCAGTTGCTTTTTGTGTAGATTATTCATTTGTGCACATAGGACAGAAGCCGAACCTTGAGCACGGAAGCCAGCCACTTAGACCAACAATTACACTTAGGTCAACTGGATACAAGTTTCCATTGCCATATTTCCCTAGAATGCGGCAGGTTGCCGAGTAGAGGGCTGTTGCGGCACCCATGCTGAAACCCCCAATACCAAGTTTGACTGTTCAAAATGAAAATTTACACAAGTTACTCCTAAAAGTACATTATCTTACAGTGCAACTAAGAAGTTCTCAGCTAAACATATAGGGCACAGGCACAAGTTATCAGTGCACTGCGTCCATATGCCTTTTAAAAAAGATAAAGACCCACATCGCTTATGGAGAAAATCCCAAACTCCATGCGGTTGGAATGCGACCACAGTATCATTAGCTAGCCTCAAAGGATTTCTGATATCCCTAGGCTGGCATTTTATTCCTAGTCCAACTATAAGTCATTGTTGTGGAGACTGACTACATATTTCTCCCAATTCTGGGAAACTAGATATAAAGGTCAGAAATGTTATCTATCAGGATGAAGATCAAGTAAGCATATGTAAACTAGGTTAGAAGCGGAGTTGCTGAAAGTTGCAACTTAAAAGAAAAGCAAAACGAGGTACCGAAGTAAATCAGGACGGCCAGAGTGCATCTTGATAGAACCACATGGGACTAAAGACGTGTTTCGAAAAAGAATAGGAGGAAAATCTTTCTGCATGATATGAAAGCTGTGGAAAAGCATGTTAAGAAAAATTATATCATTCACCTTTACTTTCATTTTCTCTTCAAGGGAAAAGTTCAAAAGCCACAGATAAGTTCTCCAAAACCCCAAAACTCTTTCCTTTCTCCTATAACTTAAGATTGTATTCATATGTGTACTTCTATATCAATTAATGGTCTACATATTCATAATAGAAAGCCAAGATAAGAGTTTCAAAAGCTCCCAAGGAAGAAGAACACATACTGCCAGCGGGCTCTGTAGATAAAAGATTCGCAACATGAGCTGCTGAAGCATCTAACCCCTCTAAATCATGAGGAGCATCTTCTGAGATATCGCCCACGTCAAACCCTGTTGTGAATCACTCAAATATTTCAGCATGCAAACAATAAATTTGAATCAGACGTTCAACTTTTGGGATTTAAGACGGAATAACTTGTCTTTTCAAGCACATAGTGCTTATATAACAAAACTGCAGGAACGAATCTTACAAGCAGTGCAAGAGAATCCACCAAATAATGCTACAGGGCGAGTAGGAGCAGTAGGACAAATCCACTTAATCTGCACCATGAATTTAAATAAAAATGAACTACTAATCAGTTGAACCATGTAGCAGTTATCGAACTAGGACTGCGGCCAACAAATGTTGCATGAGCTGATAACAGCTATCATGAAACTTAAAAATCATCCTTACATTTGAAAGAGGAAGGGTTTCCAAAAGCTGGGACCAGCTGCAAAGAAACCACAAGATGGGCACATTCAGCTCAGTAAAAAACGGTTATCCTAAGCCTTTTCAACAGAGCTCAAACACATACAGGAATAACAAAATACCAGAATCCAATTGCTAAAATGGCTTCCAGTAAACTCCAAGTAGAAAATCATACAACATGTCCATGAAACATTAGCTATTATACTTTATATTTTAGAAAAACCTGATTTGGGGACCACCCTCAAATTTGAATATAGACTTGGGAACTATTAGTCATATTATTAAAAGAAAAGAAGGGAATTATTAACTTCACCAATAGTACATGTATAACATATTATAGTATATTTATTTTCAACTACTACGTTTAAAGGACAACCAAACTTGTAAAGTAGTGGTCCCCTTTACTAGGCTATATGTCATATGCATATCCTGGATTCGAGGCTTCCACAACATAACTTGGAATCAAATGAGAAGATGGAAGAAAGAAACAGCTAATCATTTTTTTTAGTTCACGGCAGTAATCCTCATTCCCATCAAATCAATTGGTTTGAGAATCTTCTAAAAGGGAAATAGAGTTCTAGAATTAAACTAAAGAACAAACTTTCTCGACCAGAAGAAGCCAAGACATTGACATTCTCTCCCCATTTTTTTTTTTAATTTTCCAACAAAAAAGTCCACCATCCTCTTAAAAGGAAGATGCCCATGTAAAAGAAAAATAATGAATTCATGCTAGATGACATCTATAAAATATCATATTCATGTAGATCAATATTTATGAAACCCAAGATTCCCTATCTCAAAACTGTTGATCCATGCACGTCAAGAAAAACCATGGATGAGTAACAGAAAATAACTTGTGTTGCATTTATAAACTTGACACAACAAGATAGGATCTCAATATGCCTAAAAAACTCAATTTTCACTAAATTAACAGGCTAACAAGGACAAAGTTTTATCAACAAAGAATCTCATCACTTGGCATTCATAGTCAAGAATAAGAAATTAAACAAAAGAAGAGCATTAATACCTTGAGCCCTTGTCACCAAGGCCGTGAAGCCAAACTATAGTTGCCTGGTGTTTCCCTTTAGGCCTGACCACATGTGTCCTTCCAAACTCAAATGTCCTTCTAGCACTTCTACTACCTGTTTTACCATTCCAAAAAAGCGTCCAAAACACACAAGACAAAAAGGTCAAATGATGAAAAAACTGCCCAGAACAAACGGATTAGTCAAGTTTAAATAAAAGGGTAGTAAAAGGTAGGAGATAACTAACCAGAACCGGTACTAAAGTTATTGTGGCTCATTATTTGTTCCACCCAATAGATAGAAGAAACAATCCTTGTGTTGCAAACGAATGTGGTGAGTTCCTCCTGCAAATACAATGAAGAGAAATGAATGTTTCCATGTCTATATATACCAATAGCGAAGAGTGAAACTGAAAATGAAAAAAATAATGAAAAAAAAAATAAAAAAGGCCCATGAATCTTCAATCTACGTCAGTCACATCTTGGCTTACCCCAGTTAAGAAATGTCCTAAAAAATAATGAGAAAATGAAAGGCATCCATGAAAAGGAGAAGGGACAGCAGGAAAAGCAGAGAATTTTTTTATGAGCAAAGAATCCCATGACAAATTTAACGGAGAAAAATGAGTTATAGCCACAACGCTTGAGCTAATTCCAACTGCACACAGATTGAGAAAAAGAGAGAGAATCTGTGCTTGTGGCCAGCGGGCAAAGTAAAAAAGCATTTCAACTACAGCAACCCAAGAATATAACAATAAACTATATTTAAAACCAGAAATAAATAAATAAATAAAAGTTTTATTTTTATTTTTATTGTTTTTGCTCACAGAAGAATAAAAATAGCTGTTTTCACGTAAATGGTGATGGTTCTTTGCTTTCTGCTTATGAACTACATGTATTATTGATTGTTGACAGCTGGCTAAGCGAGCCGTTTATCGGCTAAAATGAGGCAATAAAATGCAATTATGAAATTTCAGAAAAGGGAAATATTGGAATAAAAATATATATTTTATATAACAGTATATTGACATGTATTTTGATAGTTACTGAGAAAGAGAAGTGTGGTTTTTAGGCTTTTTTGTACAGACCAAACCTGGTGTGGAACCAAACTAAAAGAATATTTAGGCTATCCCCTTTCTTCACTGCCTTTGCTTTTCTTTTTTCTTCTACAACTTTCTCTTTCCCGCTCCTCTTTTTTTTTGGTGCGTGTTCCTTTTTGTTTTCTTTTGTTTGTTCATACAGCCTTGTTTGAGAGGAAACCCAACAGCAAGAACCAAAAGAGTAAAGCTAGAACAACAGCCGCAGAGAAGAGAATAGCCAGAAAGTCTAAAAAGATAAACAGGTAAAAAAAATTATTTTCCCTAAAACTTATTATTTTTAACAAAATAACACTTGTCACATAAATAAAAATAGCTATATTATTGTTTTAAATTTTTAACATTTTTTAATTTATTTAGTATGATTTTCTTTGACAATTGAAATTTTTAAATTAAATTAACTTTTCTTTTTAAATTAGCTTGGATATAAAAAAATTGTTAAAATGTTTTTACATCATGTATTTTGTGGTAATATGTGTCAAGATTGGTTAAAAAACGCAGCAAAAAAAGTTGTTTTTAATATTTCATAATTAAAGCTTGGATGAGAATAAATATTATGTTTTGAAGATTCAAAAATAAATTGTTACAAAAACTATATAATCGAGAAGGAGTTTCTGCAATTATTTCTTTCCACAATGAAGAAAATGCTTTTGTCATGTGACAAGTTTAATGCCACTTGGCAATGTTCTAAAATAATGAAAAGAAATAGTGAGTAGAGATATTGTTAAATAAAAAAAATGAAAATAAATCTATGCAACTTTATGAAAAGGATGGAAGAAGTTTCTTTTGTCTGAAATGAGAAAAAGAGAAATAACTTTTCCAATTTGGCTTCATTCTTCATATTAAGAGATGTGGAGACCATACCTAGTGGTTCATAAATTATATGGTATCTTTCCACCTCAAAAAAAAAATCTTTATTTTTTAATTTCCTACGGGAAAATTATTCGTAGAGAATTTCAAAAGAAGAAATATTTCAGAATTAACATAAAACAATTAACTTATCTAGTTTGGAGTTGAGAAAGGTCACTTTCATTCTTTTTATTAGTACTTCAAATTATGACACTATATATATAGTGTGTAAATGCATTAAACGTTTCACAATAAGAATACGAACCCTTTGTTTGGTTGGATGGTGGAAACCACGTTTTCCATCACAAACTCAGTTTTAAACGGTGTAAAGCTCTCACATGCTACAGTAACAATAAAAAATATTACTACAATGTAAAGCTCTCACATACTACAGTAAAAGTGGTTCTAACCACTGGCTCCTACCACCCTTCCAAACATCCCAGAACTTGATGATCCCATTACTAGAAATTGTCTGATGTGTGATGAAATATGCCTAAATCTTTATTTCACTTTATAAAGTGTGAGCTCTTTTTTTTTTTCTTTCTTTCTTTTTTTTTTAAGTTGTCAACTCTTTGCATGGCCAACTCCGAATTAAAATTATAGAGAATCCTTAGTATTTTATTTTATTTTATTTTATTTATTTGTTTTAGGAAATGGAGAATCCATAGTAGTTAAACATATATCAATACATATTAAAATTTCATTCCCATTAACGAATGCCTTTTAGAATAATTTTCAGGGGTGAGAACCATTAATTAGCGAGTATAATTTTGTGCGCTGCTTTCTAGCCTCAAAAAGATATTCAAAAAAATTCAAAAATGGAGATTAGGCTAAAAGCTCTCTATGATTTTATACGGTGTGTCGGGCATTTTTGGGAATTTTAAATAATTTATATATTCCACATGATGTTTCTTTAATTTGCTTTGCAGGTCTCCAAAACTCTCGTCCAGGTTCACCGCTAGGGTTTAATATTTTTACGTGCCAACTTTCGTTGATTTTTTTATTAATTATTATTTAATTTATTTATTTATTATTTGAGTTATCACCGTCCAACAATGTATATACCAGCTGCTTGTAACGCGCAAAAGATTTACAAATGTATGTGGGCGACTCGTGTGGGGTGTTTATTGGGTCTCACGTATTTTCCAGTACATATTCATGCAGAGATCAGTTTGGACTGAATATTTATATATATGTATAAATTATATACGCATACATACACACACACGCATAACCTGTCATGTATATGTAACACAGTGAGAAGATAGCATTTGAATGAAGGATCTGGAGTTGCCCTAGCTTTGGACGTTTGCATATATAAATAATATATATATATATATATATATATATATATCGATAAGACATCTTCAAAGGATTGTTATGACATTTCCAAGGACGGTGAGACTAAACAATACATAAATAATATATACTAACCTAAACATATGTAACATATTATATATGCGTACATAAAATAATTTTATATGTCATTGATGTGTAAAAGCTTTAGTGATCATGAACTCTCCCAAAAAAATATAAAAAAAAGTTCCAAGATTACTAGTACCGAAAATGTGGTTGTATTGCATAAGTGAGTTTTGTGACCGCTCTTTTAAAAAAAAATAATAATAATAATCCCTAAATTTCAACTACTATGGGATTCAATAGTAATTGCCCGAGGAGTCTAATGCAGCTGTATTTATTTTCCCAGATATTGTATCTGTCAATCTTCTTTCCCATTGAATCTAATTATTAGAGTACTATGATTTATCCCTTTTCTTATTACCAGCAAAAAAAAAAAAAAAAAAAAAAAGAAAAAAAAAAAGGAACCCATTTTCTCACTGATCTGTGGGCAGATACTAGGGGTTTTGATTTCCCATCTTTCTGTTGTTGCATACTCGCAAATATTTTAATAATATTGTCGGACGTGATTATCTATTCTTTTAGTTTACAAGGACAATAAAAATGATAATTTAGAAGTACTCGTACATTTGAGGTTGTATTGATCAACCTAATCAAGCAAGATGAGCTTCCTTAGCATGACCAAAAAAAAAAAAAAACCCTCTCACTTCATCTACTAAGGACCAAATTATTGTCTCCAACCTAATAATCAATCATCATATGCTGCTCCTTTTCAGCACCATTAATCCTAGGAATTACAATAAGCATGCATGCAAATCACATATATCATCTATAGTAAATAGACAAAAAGAAACTAGTTGAACACTTATTCAGAAAACGAATACCATATGCATACGATTAACAAAACTGATCTATTCCCATGGGACAAAACAGCAACGGGCTGGCATCAGCCTGATCATAGGAATCATCCAAGTCAGCAGCCAGCTCCGTGATCCTCTTCATCAGCACAAAAGCCATCTCCCGTGCTTTGGCCGATCCCCTCACGGAGAGATCAGCCAGCACGCTTGCGAACTCCGGCATCCTCAGCACGTCCCTCACACAACCCTCACTCTCGTCGAACAGCCGGATAAGAATCTCTGCCGCTCCTTCCTTGCTCAACATGCACCTCCCTTTCAACACCCCCACCATACAATCCACAATCCCCTCGCTCCTCCAAAGAGCATTCAGTCCCTCGTCGAACCGAGCCAGGAGACACAGCACTGCAAGAGAAGTCCCCGCAAGATCTTCAGTGCCATCGGTACGCTGAGTCACCACTCGGAGAAGAGTTGGAACAGCTCCTGATCTGACTGCCAAGGTGGAGTTCCCGTGGAAGTGGACAAGCTCGGCCAGAGAGCTCAGGAGGTGATGAGAGGATGCAGGACAAAAACGCCCCAAGATCATGTCAATGAGCAGCTGGATTGTGCCGGCAACACCAAACTTGGCCTTGTTCTTGTCGAGCATTGCCAGGCTGCAAACTAAGGAGGAAGCCAGCCTGGCGGATTCTGGTGAAGTAACCGGGGAGGCAATGATGGAATTCAGGTGGGAAATGGTTTCCATATTGGCGAGCGGCTGTTTGAGGTTGGGGTTTAAGGAGAGGTTGAAGAGTATGGCCAAGGAAAGGCGTTGGATTGTGGAGGAGGGAGACTTGGAGAGGGTAAGCAAGGCTGGGAGTGCTCCTTCAGCTTGTAGAACCAAGTTCCGGTTTTGAGGATTGACCTTGGTCAGTGAAGCCAGCGCTCGGAGAGCTCTTTCCTGCATTTCCTGGCTGTCGGATTCAGCCTCCAAAAGGTATTGAATGATCCTCTCAGCGGGAGCCGATGACATAGTTGGATTAACTAGAATGGAATAATGGTCTCTTCTCAGAGTTAATGACTGCAAAGCTAGCTAGCTCTCGTCATTCTTATCAAGGGAAAGGGAGATTATACAAAGCAGAGACGAAATGGTAGATGTTTCCAATGTTCAATAGCTAGATGGTTCTAAACATATCAACAATCTCAAGCTCTTGAATTCTTCGTTAAAATTGGTATTTTAGAGCATCAAAAGTTGGATAGTCGATGTTCTCACCGTGATGGAGAAATATTATTTTTAATTCATCACCAGCTATTAAGAAAAATATACTCAATAATCCAATGTCCCTAATTAAATGAACCTAAGACAATCGAGCATCTTGAAAATACCGTAGAATAGAAACAAATGGTATTGTCCTTCAAAATGGAGAATAGGATAATAGACTATAAAAGCTTCAATCACACTCGAGTTACAGCCATGCCTTGGAAAGTAAAATTAAATGGCTGAGAGATTATTACAAACAAATGTCTAAAGAAATTAGCTTATAATCAACAACGATTCCATTGTTTCAGAGCGTGCGAAGGCCAAAAAAGATCCAGAGTCAAAATGAATAACAGAGTAAATCGAACCAAATCTCAAGGATCCAGAAAAGGAAAAATGTTTCGCAGCTATACAATATAACATAGCAGATTGGTTTCCTCACAGATTATTCGCAGCTATACAATATACCATCAGGACCACCGGGACCAATCACTACTAGCTGCAAAAGTTCCATTTCTTCGTTCAGCTCATGCAATTATCTACATTTCCATATAACAAGGACTGCAAAGGAACAGAGATAGAGCAAAATCAATTACCACAAGGTGTTGAGATCATACTGGGCATTCGTGGGGCTTGCCCCTTTCCAGCCAAAACTAAACAACATCATGCTCATCTTCTGCAGTTATCAAACATTCATACAATAATTCGATCAACTAGCATACTCACTTAGGAATGGCTGTTAAGAAAACAATTGTAAACAACTGTGAAGGTTTTACCTCCCTCGCCGCCTGGGCATCCAACTATTCGTTCATCATAGAAAGACTTAACCACAGCAGGTGCTTCCTACAAGCCAAATAAAGAGAAAAAACATCAACTAATAGTTGACATGGATTGAAGTTTCAGTAATGTCAATGAGAGAATTATACTTCTGTTTTAAGTTGGCTTGTATCCTATAAACTATTGTTCAAAGGAAACCTTCATACAATTAGGATGACACATGACAAAAGTAAAGAGATGTTCTTAGGAAAACAGTTTGTTTCCAACAAGTCACTATTCAATTTTTATTTTTTATTTTTTATTTTTTATTTTTTATTTATCTTTTTTCCGAAAGGGCATCAATACTATTTCCATTATTAATTTCTAGTGACAATTCAAAATTCAAAAAATTGTAACAAATAAAGGTTAAGAGAAATTATAACAGTGACTGACCTTGGTACCAAAGGGACCAACTGGATACCTAAATCTCGAGAATGTCCCTTCCTTGTACACACACGTAAAGGCAAAGCAAAAATCATCAAGCCAATTCTGTTCTTAAAACTACAACTAAAACCAAAAATATAAAATATAAAATAAATTAGTCTCGAGCTCAGCCTGTAGTTCCTCGCGCTCGTGGCCAGTAGCAATGGGCATGATATCCTCAACACTCCCTTTTTTAAAGTTTATCTGCCAATGAGTAATATGATCAAAAATTCATCATATTGTTATTTCATAAAATTTACAATTAAATTTGATTTCAATCCTCTCATTGCCTTTCGGAAACCAAGATCCTCTCTTTTCATTTCTCTTTTTGCCTTTTTGAACAGTGAACATATATTTTTTTTAATTTAATTGTTTTCATGTATCCTACTTTCCTACATTTTCTCGGCAAACAAACGGGGAGAGAGAGGGAGAAAAAGGAAACAAAACCTGAAGCGGTGGCGGCGTGAGAAGAGGAGAGACCCGCGGAACGTTGAAACTGCGTCATGGAGGAGGAGGCCGACGAAACAGACGTGAGGAAGCGGCAGGATAGATCGAGAGTAGAGCATCGCCATGCACATGGTGCGTTTTGGAGCTGATGAGCTAAGAACGACGATACCACTCGCCTCCACATCAATGAACGAATTCTTTTTCTTTTTCTTTTTCTTTTTTTTTTTTTCAGTATTAAGTTTCGGTAACGAGTATCAGTGTATCACTTTCGGTTTTCAATTTTCCAGGGTAATAAAACCATTGCGTTCTACATTCCACTTTTCTTTCTTAAAAGTTAAAAGTGAAATAAAAGCTAAAATTTTCTTTAAAATATTACCTAAGTTCTTTGCTGGTGTTTGTAAGATCAAACTCCATGTTCATTCGAGTAGCATGCCGATCAAGTTTACAAGGAAAGAAATAAAAATAATAATAACAAAAAAAAAATTAAAACTTGTTTGAAAGATCAAGAAAAATAACAAATTTTTAAAATTTTTTAAAGTAAATAATAAGTTTTAAAAATATTTATAATAAATAATAATTTATTTATTGTAAATAAAAACTATTTATTATAAATAAAAGAAAAATAAATTTTTTACACATTAAATTTATGTATCGGGTAAATAATAATTATTACATTGCAAATAGAAATGCGAGAACCATCAATTTACTATTTACAATAATTAGTTTGGAAAATATGTTTTTTTGACAGCAACCTCCCAACAACACGTGTTGTTTTTTCTTTGCTGAACCCATGTATCAATCAGGGTATTTTTAAAAATAACTTTTTTAAAAAATTTTATTTGGTCAATAATTTTTTTTTTAAGTATCAAAAAACTAATTTTTTAAGCATTAAAACAGTTTCAGTTTTTTTTATTTCTACTTTGGTTATGTTCCTCTCTTTAATACAGTCATTTTTTTCTTTTTTTTAAAATTTTTTTTTTTTTTAAAAAACTGAGACAACTTCGGTGCTTAAAAAAAAACTTTTTTTAATAAAAAAAGAGGTCATTTACTCAATTTTAAAATTTTTTTAACCTTTTTTTCAAATTTTGCCATCAAAATTAGATTGGCAAAATGGGAACCAAAAACTTTAAGTGGCTGTTTTTCTAATGAGATCAACTAAGCCATAGCATTCCACAGTGAATAACGGATTCTTTCAAACCCACGGCGAATTAACAAGCGTTAGTCTCACTCATCAAACGAAAAATTAGGATGTAAAATTGATTCCTATCAATACTATAGCAAGGCAACATATGCTAATTTCAGAAAGTCCACTAGATTTAAATCGTTGCACTTGCACAAACTTAAGTTCATTGTAATGATAAGAAAAATAAACCTGCAAAAACTAAATCAACATGATAATTGCCAGAAGCCTCGTAAAAATCCTAGTCTGTCTGAATTATTCAATCCGAATTATTCAATCTTAAAACAGCAGAAGGGTCGATTGATAGACTGTTGATCACTATAAGCTCTAAAGACATCGACATAAAAACTGTCTGAATTCGGTTAATCACCACCTCACCATAAAGATAAGTTGTAACTCAATTCAGACAAACACCACGAGTCTACCGATCCATTGATTAGAGGGAAGAAGGCAAGATGTACCAACTAGACGAGTGTCA
>CAMOHE010026326.1:0-10187 GCA_946598075.1 Artocarpus hirsutus | reverse complement strand
CTATCGAAGTATGTATGCAAATTTTATTAATGTTTAAAGGATGTTTATAATCAAGTAATTTACTTTAAAAAAAATGGATTAAATTATTATATAATGATTAAGTTATTTAAATAATAATAATAATAATAAAATGTATTTAACCATGAGTTTTTATGACTTTATTATTTTAGTGAGATAAACTATTTAAGGAAATGTTTATAAATGAGTAATATATTAATGTATATTCATATGTATATATATATAAAAAAAAAAAATTTCATGGATCCTGGGTTATGTTTCCAATTTATCTTTTTAATTAATTAAATAGTTTATCCAATAAATAAAAGTATTACGAAATGAAAGTAACGTCATCTGTAACGTCTGTAAAAAGGGGCGTTACAACATCACTGGGAATACTAAAACGCATAAAAATCCATAATTGAGTAATTCTAGACATATATTTCTGCTTAAGAATCTTCTGAGAAAGTAATAGAAAATACTTTTTCATGTGATAATATTTTGATTCTATAAAAAAAATAGAAAAACAAAACAAAACAAATGTATAATACCACGAAAAATAACTGATAGGTTTTAACTAAGATTCAAGTCCTTAAAAAAAAAACAACTGAAAATCTAAGAAGCAAAGAAGAAAAACAAGCTACAAATTTTAGCAAAAGAAAGACAAAATTCTAGAGAGAAGGAAGAGAGTTTCAGAACTAAAAAAAGAAAAAAAAATGTAAGAGAGAGCTTAGAAATCAGATCTCTGATGTACAGTAACGAAATTTATAGACATATCATAGGACACTGTGCTAAACATGTGTAAAATACATGAATGAAAAAATAGGTTGACATAAACCAAGCTAACTATTCTTAATCGAATTTAATTTATACAATCTCAATTAGGCCCATATATTTTGAATTAATTATTCTTTGACATATTTTAAACTGTTCAGTATGATATATATAGTATTAAAATTTCCATCTGTAACTATACCATAAATAAATTTAATAATCACTACTGTTACATAAAAATTACGTATTAATACAATCTTAATAAACTATATATACACACATATATATAAACTACTCTTGTATAGCAAATAAATTTAATAAATCGACACTACTACATAAATATACATGTTAATATAATTTTAATAAACTATATAGATATATAATTCTCTTACATTACAACAATTATTAATTTTTTGGATAACACAATAGTATTTCCCGCTGGTTTTCCCGCTAATAACATTGAACGTCACATGATTCCTTAGGTTATTCTGCGAACTTGAGGGCCCTCGTGTCCTATAATTCTAGCTAGCGTTAATGCCACGCGTCTAAATTATTAGGCCAATGAATAGACCAGAAAAGTGCCTTTTGGCCATACAATGAAGAATGGCACCTAGTATCAGCCGCCTTCGATATGGTCAGGCAGAGGGATGCTCGATTGCTCAGCCATATGGATCCAATGAGACTTTATACAGATAATGTACATTCTTGTCCGTTGGTTTTGATAAAAAAATCACATCAAAATAACAAAAAAAAAAATATATGTACAATTGATTATTCTGATATAAAGTTGACAGCTGCAAAACAAAAATAAGTTTGTAATTGATAGTGTTTATTTTTTGGTCCTATTGTACAAGAATTATTTTATTGTACCCGTAGAACACATTAAAAAAATCCAAGCAGTCTAGAACATGGATGGACAGGCCCCCCACATCCCAAAAGATAATTAAAAGCAACCTATGTTAAATATCTAAACATTGCATGAATATTTATCAAGTAATTATTTTGAACTATATCTTTCCAATTTTTAGAATATATAATTAGGCGGAAATATTTGTTTGAAATTAGTGTGATACTTAGAATTTTGACACTCTTAACGTGGACTTCATCGGCTCTTTTTTTTCTTTTTCACATGTTGATCCTTAAAAAGTCTTTGATGAGTAAAACTGTAGATCGTACAGAATTATTGAAGTCCGGTCACATGCTGTAGATCGTATGGATCAATTATTGAACTCCGGTCACATGCTCCTAGTTCAAGCTGGATTAAAGTTCATATTGGTTGTGCTCCTAGTGGGATCTCTAGGCCGGCAAGTTGTGGGCTACATTCGGAGGTTTTTTTTAAAGGTTGTTTTGCTAAATCTTAACTATATATTGCACATTTTTGAGGCTAAATTGATGGGAATTATAGCTGCTATTTAAATTAGCTAGGGATTAATTATATATGACCGGAACTTTCTTTAGTTTGAGTGTGATTTCACTTCTATCGTTGCACTTTTGCTTAGTAAAGGTCGATCGTATTGATCAATTATTGAATTCCAGTCACATGCTCCTATTTCAAGCTGGATTAAAGTTAATATTGGTGGTGCTCCCAGTGGGATCTCTAGGCCGGCAAGTTGTGGGCTACATTCGGAGATTTCTCTCAAGGTTGTTTTGCTAAATCTGCAGTATATATTGTACATTTTTGAGGCTGAATTGATGGGAATCATAGCTGCTATTTAAATTAGCCAGGGATTAATTATATATGGCGGGAACTTTCTTTAGTTTGAGTGTGATTTCACTCATATCGTTGAACTATAGCTTAGTAAAGGTTGACGGTTCCTTGGTGATTTATCTTCAAATTAGTGTATTTGAAATACATAAATAACAACAATTTGTGCATTGGCTTAAGGACCAGACTACTACTTGAAAAATAAAAGGTACAAAAAGTATGAAATATCCTAATCAAAGCCTATATGCCTAATCTAGAGTTGAAAGGTGCAATATATTTATATATACACTCAGAGAAATAACTATAGTTGATGAATGCAATCCACAAAGTGCTTTATGTGGTGTTTAGTGCATGAGTTTAGGTCAATTTAAATTAGAAAAGTAGTTCAAATCAGTGTTTGATGGAGTAATAATTGAAGTAGTTTAAACCTTATGAAGCGGTTTTAAACCAATCAAACTACCCAAAATTCAAACTTTATCCTTCTTTAATTTCACATGATTTGAACTTTTTCTATAGTAAAAACAATTCTCATTTTTATTTTCATTCATAAACTATAGTTTTTCAAATATTAGTTTTCATTTTAAATTTAATATAATGTTTTATTCTCGTTTTAAACATTTATATTTTAAATGTTAGATCAAAACCATATTATTCAAAACTATCAATTCAAATCACAAAGTTTAAAACATATTATTCCGAATTCATGTAATTATAAAAAAAAAAAATTGGTAACAACATAAATGTTTTAAACGAGCACAAGAACTAATGATTCCCGGGACCAACTTAAAATCCATGCCGTCCACTACTTGGAGTGCCACGATTTGATAGATAATGAAAATTAAGGCACTATTTGTTTGTTGGATGTATCTGATTCGTCATTATCAATCTGAAACCGTGTTGGTAATTTAATGTTGAAACTTGTTCCCTAACTTTCTCTCTATTTTATGTAATTATTAGCAGCCCAAAGTTGAGAACAATTACTTCTCCAAAGTGCTAGCTCCACTTTTTTTTTTTTTTTTTTTTTAAATATAATTGGCACTTGACCAATATATGATTTATCATTTTCCTAGGTTGAAGTGGAACTTTGGTGTTCTTTAGCAATAACAAAAGTGTAATATATGCCTTATAAGCCTAATTAAACAAGTCCCAAGTTAATTATACAATGTTTTGTTACCGGGAAATAATTAGAGAATCAATGCATTCTATTTTAGCCAAAAATAAACTAAGAGATCTCTACTCCTCACTCGTTAGGGAAAAAGGACAAATATTCAATTTACAATCTCACAAAAACTACTTCATACAAATGTGTGTTCCTATATGGCAGAACACGTTATAAATTGGGGCAAAATTTATTAGACAACGACGTTCCCATATACAGTTGACAGAAACGTTATTGTACACCAAGTCAAATTCTTATACAAACTTGGAGTTAAAGGACGAGTCATAGCTAGAGCTTGATGCTTGCTTAAGCCTCAGCAAGGTTTTGTGTATATGTCAACCAACATTCAAGGTTTAGTTCGACAGAGAAGGTTAGCTAGAATCTTGGAGAGAGCAGCCTTTAACAATGAAAAGAAGGGCAGGTGAACATTTAATTATTATGATGATATGAATAATTAATACATGTAGAAATGCATGCTCAAGTACTATTACAATTTTTTAATAAAGAAAAGAAAAGAAAAAAACCAAGCTAACAAATTATAAGGTGAATAATTGACTACTTTACCAATAAGGAGGTCTCTTTCATGTGTGTGACTATATATATATATATATATGCATATATATATATATATATATATATGAACTTAGGTTATGGGTCTCATTTTTTTCCTTTATGTGTCACTCAATGATATCATGTCATGTTAACTAAAATAGTTTAACTAATATAATTAGTGATATAATATTTTAATCGAAATGACATTTTTATTGAGGTGGTATGATATTATTGAAAGAATATAAAGGAAACATGAATAAGGAATCATATGGGTCAAATCATATATATATCATTAGTGTATAGAGATCATAAATGCACATGTATTTTACACTTGTGTATGATATACTAAAGACAGTATTAGAGTATTTGGCAAAATAAGTTCTAACCAAAATTTTTGGTTGCTACAATGTAAAGCTCTTACATATTAAAGCGATAAAAAAAATAAACTATAAAGTAAAGCTCTCACATGCTACTATTTTTAATTCAAAAGTTTCAGTTCTAACTATATTTCTCAAACACCCGATACCTTATTGACTAGCCAAAAGTATGGTCCCCAGTGCACATGCATCTCCTTGCAAATTGGGGATATTCTTATTCTTTCTATTTTCTTTGACCTTTATATTTATAAAAAAAAAAGGAATTTAGATACGTGATGATTATGATGATCTAGTTTATGGGTTCTTTAAATTGCACAGTATATATATACACACATATATATAGAGTAACGACCAAGGTCATATATGAAAAACTAGCAACTCCAGCACACAGACTTCTTCTAGGAGTCAGCACATAGAGAGAGAGAGAGAGAGAGAGGAGCACACAGAGTACTTCTTCCACGAGTCAGCACATAGAAAGAGAGAGAATTCTATGGGTAGAAGTCCTTGTTGCTCAAAGGAAGGATTAAATAGAGGGGCATGGACAGCTATGGAAGACAAAATACTAACAGAGTACATTAAAGTTCACGGTGAAGGAAAATGGAGAAACCTTCCAAAAAGAGCAGGTTTTCATCAATTTCTTTCTTTCGTTCTTTCTCTTTTTTGGAATTTAGGGCTGGGGGATTCCAACTCCACTTTATGGTAGAGTCGGGTGCTTACAATCCCTCAATTCCTTCTTCTTATATATGGTTTTGTTCTTTTAAGTATGAATTGATAAAATAACAAAGACCAGGAAGAAGAAGAAGAAGAAGAATTAGGCTAATACTTGGGCAATGTAATCATGCATGGTGCAGGACTGAAGCGATGTGGGAAGAGTTGCCGTCTGCGATGGCTGAATTATCTCAGGCCTGACATCAAAAGAGGCAACATTACTCATGACGAAGAGGAGCTTATCATCAGGCTTCACAATCTCTTGGGCAACAGGTAATCATCTTGTTATATATATATATATATATATATATATATATATGTATATAACCTCTTTTGATGGCCACTTCTCTTTCAGTAAATATACCTACACACATTATACATACATGAATTTAAATACATATATGTACACACATACGAATATGTATAAATATTATATATACATTTATGTACACACGTATACATATACACGCCTTTGAATTATATCACATCTAGTTTACAAATAACAATTTTTTGCGATTCTCAATGTCTGACATATGAATTCATGATTAGTTAAAAAAATAACGCCCTACATAGTAATATTATCCTCTACCCCTCTCTCTCTCTCTCTCTCTATATATATATATATATAGATATATATTATACTGTTATTGGTTATGTTATTAATGACAATTATTACTATATGCAGATGGTCCTTGATAGCTGGGCGGCTACCGGGCCGAACAGACAATGAAATAAAGAATTACTGGAACACCAACATTGGAAAGAAAATTCAATCTAGTCATGACCTCGCTGCGACCTCTAATACGGCGTCATGTCTTGCAAAAGCTAAGCCATCGTCGTCTAAACAATTACCACCACCAAGTCCCAACAAAACGACACACTACTCTAGCACTGCTCAACAACTACATTCTAAAAGTTCTGCTACTACTGCTACTACTAGTAGTCCGAAATCGAGCGTCGTTTGGACCAAAGCAACCAAGTGTACCAAAGTCCTACTCCAGCTCCCTCAAGACATCCCAAAAAAAAAAATACCAATACTTGATAATCATGATCATCATCACAACAGTTGGAAACCTGCGGTTGATTATACAGTCGTACCGCCGGTCAACTCCGACGTCGACGTCGACAAAGTCAACGACATTTACGATGAAATGGTACCCGGCTTGGGGCTTCATGATGATCACGAGCCATTAGAAGTTCCATTTAATGTCCCAGCTGATAATCATGAAAGTAATTCCTCCCAATTCATGGCTTTGCATGATGATGATGATCTCGACTTTGATCATGAGAAATTTTTGGCGGATTTTCTCAACATTGACAGCTTGGACTTGGACCTCTCTGATTGTTTTGGCATCAACATTGGAGAAAATGATCATGATCGTGATCGTGATAACAATATGATCATTAGCTCATCATCACCATCATCCAATAGTGCTAATAACAAAGGCTTTGATAAAGCCGGTCTCTTGTTTTCTCAAGATATGGCACTGTTTGGAGTTGAGTTACAATCGGGAACAGCCAATAATAACTCTGATCTCACTCACCCACGTGATGAAATGGATTGGCTCCAAGATTAGCTATAGTTTGGAAGCATCCTAGCTGGCTAGCTAGCAGCTAGTTGGACAGTATATACTAATAATTAGTTTGAATTTTGATGTTCCAAATTTATAATTAATTAAAAGGGTGTACGTACTTTAATTAGGTATGTGTCATATATATATACATATTTGTATGCGTGTGTGTGTGTATATATATATATCTCTGTGTGTTTCTGAATTAGTGGACAAAATAATGGGGTCATCTGTAGATACTATGGGTGATCTTTCTGTAATAATTTAATAGCAATGTTGTCTTATTTGATGCAATTTCATTCTCTAATTTATTAGCTGTTCTTGTGGCCATTTACGACGAAGACATATGACTGTTGCCCTCAAAATGGGTCACCTAAATGAGGACTTCGCACGCTGCGCCCAATGATCAAACCAATAAAAATTGTCAATTTTTTATTCTATCATTATTATTATTATAAAAAAAATGTACACCACATGTCCCCAAACTTTCACACTTGTGAAACCATGAGTCCCTGTTTTGAATTGACATATGAATACCAAACTTTCAAATTATTGGCATTCATTCGTCCCACACGTACTTTAATTTCATCGCTAACCCTCCGATCTTCACTCCACTTTTCACTCCAAAATTATTGCATATGGGTCCGAAAATCGAAATTTGCAACTTGTTGTCTTTAACGTTAAAAGAAATTGAAAATTAAAGTTATGAAAATTTTATGGATTGTGTAGTTGTATTTTAATTTTTTTTTTATTTTTGCTATAACTTAGATGATTGCAGTCCATCGATAAAAAAAAAATTACTACGTTGCAGCAAATGAGAAAAAAAAAATGATAATTAAAAAAAGACACATTGTAAAAAAAAAAAGTCAAATTATGTTGTAGGTTTAAACAGAAAATTTGGTTCAAATTCTGATGTTTAGTAAGAGAAAACACTGTTAACCAAAAAAAAAAAAAAAGAATTGTGATTCAAAATCAAGAACCATAAATTTGAAGAAAACAAAAGTTGTCCATATTATATTATAATATATGACTCCATGGTTCAATTTGAAATTCCATAACAAAACATGATCAAGCCATCAAGTATGCAGATCTTGCTTGTGATTACAATGATGATCCAGAAAAGTTGTCTAAAATCCTGAGGAAGAGGAGAAAGGTCTAAAATCTTGTGATTAATTAATAGGAGGTGGGGGCCGAGGAGGATGAAGCGGAGGAGGAAGAGGAGGAGCTACGAAGTAGAGAATGTGTTTATGTGCATTTTATGTCGAAAGGGTTATTTCTACTATTCGTTGTTGAGAATATACACCTGTCTTACTTTGATCTAGCCACCTTGAGAGGCAAATGGCAAAAAGACAACCAAGTTTAAAAAAATGAATAAATCTAAAATAAAAAATCAGATTGTGCCATCTGAATTTATGGTTTTTTTTTAGAACTATTTTATCCATTTTAAAAACCTTATAAGCGATTTTTGTGCTATATTTTGTTTGAAAATAAATATTTTAATAATAAAGGGGCCGAAAAATTGTAGAAACCTCAAGATATCTAAACTCTAGAACTAAACAATGAGGACCAAAGTGAACCAAATGCATATCCTCAAAGATCAATACTGTAAATATAACTCTTTACACGACCAATTTTTTTTTTTTTCAACTAAAGCCCGTCTCTGCCGAGCATTGCAAAACACGCATCTTGGTCAAACTGCTTGGCCTTAAGGCACCCGCTCCCTCGGATGCTTGTGGGATGCCTGGCAGCATTCTTCTTTTTTCAGTGTCCTTGTTTCCACAAGTGTTATCACTACCTTTATTAGTATCGTGAAAGCACAAAGTTCCTCAAATACTTTTTTTTTTTAATAATTTATCAAATACATTCCCAAATTGTAGGGCTATTGCCACATTACATAATTCCTCAACTCAAAAAGAGAATAAATTAAAAAAAAAATTCCATACAGATCAGTAAATTTCCATATACATCTTCAAAATTTAAATCTTTATTTAACATCAGCAACAAGTTGCAAGTTTGGGACGCGGATGAAAAATTCTGAGTGAAAAGATGAGTAAAAAGGAGGGTTTCCAACATAATTAACGAAGAACAGGATCACAATGTCATCAAGTTTGACGAGATTATATTTTTATTTTGTAAAAATGAGGTCCTTGTACTTTTAGAGAGGGAGAGAGAGAGAGAGAGAGACTACAACAACGATGACTAGAAAAACACCATCTCAGTCATGGGTTGAATTTTCCACGCCAAAAAAGTAGTTCAAACGTGGATTTTCAAATTGAGTTTGGTTTAAACAAGTATCTGAGGAAAGGAGCAATTTAGACACAAGAAAAAAGATCTCTTTTTTTATCAGGTCAGCAAGCAAATCAACTGTTTCTAGGTCGTGTTTTGGGTAAGACGATTTGGCAAAAGAGAATTAATTTCAACAAGTTATCATATTCAAGCAGGCTAATTAACAAATGGTGAAATTGTTGTTATAATTTTTTGGCGGGTAAATGAGACATGTACAATAATGATTGTGGAACAAGAATATGCCTCCAATTTGTGGCTTATGACTTAAAATGATATTAAAAGAATTACTATGTAACTTTATAGTATAAAGCGTATTGCTGTTATGATAATCACTGTGTACTTACGGCTATTCTTAAAATATTTTAAAAATTGAGTCAAATTTCAACTTCACTATAATAATTTGACCATTTGGTGGAACATATATATATATATATATATATTGCATTTTGTATCAATTAACTCTTCGTATAATGAACTGACATTGACAAAAGCTTTATTTTGAATTAAAACAAATCGAGTGTACTAGTCTACTATCAACGCATACTCATTTTGGATCTCTAAATCAAATTTTTCTTATTGTTGTTTATATTCTACATTAAAACAAAAAAAAAAAAAATCAATTACAACTCGACGCGTCCCTCAACTAGTGGCTAACGAAACCTAATTGTCAAAATTCAGCATAATCGAATGTTAAATATATATATATATATATATATATATATATATGTATATGAGACAAGATTTGAAAGGGGGGCGGCATGGTAGCTATAAGTCGAAGGCAATCGCGGTTCATATTCGGGCGTGATATCGACTGATTATGCTATTCTCACTAATAAACACTGATCACTAGTGCATGTCATTATCTTAATTCATTTGTCTTTCTATATATATATATATATATATGTATATATATATCTTTCTATATATACACATACACACACGTATGTATCGATTTTCATCATGTATATATGACTTCCATTATCGTAAAAGTTAAAACATTGTAAAAGTCCATGTGCGGGGGGGGGGGGGGGGGGGGGGGGGGGGGGGGGGGGGGGGGG
>CAMOHE010026325.1:0-17332 GCA_946598075.1 Artocarpus hirsutus | reverse complement strand
TCATGATCAGTATTGATCTAGGTTTCTTTTACTGACTGATATCACATGGGAATTTTCACATAATCTTAATAAGTTGGAAATTCTACTTTTGCCAATAACATAATCTTTTTGGCTCATGTATAAATTAATAAATCATGAATTCTTGGTTTAGCACATTAAATAATTATTTTTAATTATTTTAATGTACTATCATAACATTACATTATTACATGTTTCATAAATAAAGCACATAATTTTGTGCATTCACAACATTAATTATTTCTAAGGTCTTACAGCTATTAAGACCTTTAAATATGCGTGTTAATAAATGCTAAACTTGTACTTTCTTAAGTACTTAGCTAAGTCATGAGGGAAAAACCCTCAATTAATCATAGTTATTAACGTTTTAATTTTTCGGGTCATTACAAAAAAAATGGGTTAGCATTATTTGTCCTTATTTTGATCCTCGTCCATCAAAAGATAATTTTGTAATTCAACAAGAAAATCATGTGCCCATCGCATTATAGCTTAACATTATTATTGAAATGGTTAAATTAAGTGCAAAATGTCCCCTTCTCTGCTATTTAAAACCCCACTTAATGTAACTAGTATGGTAAAATTTTTAGTTGTTAATTATTTATCTATTTCAATGTCAAGTATCAAAACTACAAAAAAGAAAAAGTTACGGGAGCAATCTATCCAAAAAAAAAAAGATTTATGTACCAAAATATCACAATATACAAACAAAATTGAAAAAAAAAAAAAAGACTTTTCAAACACCCGCTTTGTTTTCTTCTCATTTGATCAAAAATAAATTTCAATCGTGGTTGCAGCTATAGTTTAACAGTAAATCTACATTTAACTTCACTAATATGAATCCTCTCATCCTGAGTTTTAGAAAAAATAGGATTCAATTTGCTATATGTATGAATATTATACATGATGCTATATGTATGAACACAAACAATTTTTTTTTACACAGATCTTTGAAGTATAAAAAATACAAAAGCATAAAAATTTCTAGCCAAATAAATGTTTTTTTTTTCAATTTCAACCTTAAAGAAAATAGCATTACTTATTTTTAATACATGAATAACTCGTGTATAGTTCTCATAAAATTGCAAAGTTTTCTTTTCAAGACGTATAGTCATTGAATAATTTTAGTTGTTTCAAACAAAAGAAGCATATATAAATTCAAAGTTTTAAATCTATCATGTGTAGTTTATCAATAAAAAGTACTCATGGCATGGTATTAATTCATTTAAAAAAGAAAAAAAAAAACTGAGAGAGTGGAGAGAAAAAGGGAATTAACTATAAACAAGCTAGAGGCAATGATAAATGAGAAAAGACACTTAACCTGGTAAACTAGAGAGCAAAAGTTTCAATTATTCAAATTTATTGAATTCCTATAGGGTGACCCAACTTTAAATTAATAAGGATCTGGATGAGTAATAAGTAAATTCCATAATTTTAAAATTCGAGATTAGTTAGAGGGCTTCATCAATGATAGTTTATGCTGTGCATCTTCTCTCTCTCTCTGACGATGTTGTCCTTCTTTTCTTAGAGTCATGGTAATGTAAATGTACAAAGATTTGGCTCCGTATAACAAGTGGCGTTTAATGTTTTGTCAAAGCTCATATCCTACGAAACTTATATATATATTTATATAACGGGGCGCATGTGACAGACAGATTAGAATGTAGATACAAGTGTTGTTGAGGTTGTTTATAATTGGGTAGAAAATTCAAAAATTTCATAATTTACGAAAGGAGTAACGTTAGAAATACTAACTCTGATTCTACTTTGTGTTATTTATAAGTTGTCATTAATTTATTGATAAATATAACTTATTAATGTTAAAATCTTTTAAACAACTATCAATAAAACATAAAAAAACTTATAAATTAATATGAGAGCCGATATCCTAGTGTTTTCTTACTCTTACAAAGGGATTAAAATTGAAAAATAATATATATATATATATATATATATATATATATAGCTAATTGTGATATAAATAAATTATATAAAAGCAACGTTCAAAAACATATAATTTGAAACGACGAGAAAAGCTGGGCAGTAATTTTTATCTTTAAAATCAAATGGAAAAGATGTTCCAAAATTTCATTTATTAGTGCCACAGATCAAATTAGGAAATCGAAACACATTCATAGTTCAATGGTGTTCCATGACAGATATAGAAACTTAAAAAATGTGACAATCACTGCCGCATAGATGGCAAATTATGCGTCTAGCGAACAGGATGAAGTCACAAACGATTGTCTATTTAATAAATATTCAGAAAAAAAAAAAATCAGAATATAATTTGAGGTGCCCTGAAACTCGAAGATAAGCACATCGATTGTGTTTCTTCATGTTTGCTCCAGCAATATTGCTATCTTCCTGCATGGATATTGCAATTAACACAGATAGATCACATAACAGAGAATCTGCAGTTTCAGTTTTGACGCCCTATAGTTAAGGGATTGAGAAAAATAAAAAAATAAAAACAGCACCATTATAATGAAAATACTATAATTCGCAGGAGTTTACCTCGTTAATGAGTGTGTTCAACCCACTTAGAAGCGCTAATGCTAGCGCTTTTCAGGAGGCTGTTGGGATTGTTAGTTGGTTTACATCCATTTGGAATAAACAGGGCAGATCCATAGGCGGGTTCTGGTTTCTCTGGTGGAGGGCTTTGAAGAGTTGCACGACCAAGTGAGACTGCAGTGTTCTTTTTACCATTACAATTTTGCTCATCGTCGTCGTCTATGGGCACACAAATCCGTTCTCTGAGGCAAAGCAAGTTTCAAACAAACATCAATATACCGAACAAAATGACTGCATCAGATGAAGTGGAAAAACATCGGGAAGGAGTCAACATGTCTTCTTCAAAGGTTGCCTACCTAGGCAAGGAGGAGGCATGTTTCCTTTGAAGTCGAGTGCCTCTTTCACCTTTACCGTAGTTCTCCTCAAGATGGGCAAATTGTTGATTGAATTGATCAATTCCGCTGAATAGACCCAAAATTGCATTAGGTTAGCTGTCGTTAATGCTTGGTCCAAATAAGTTGTTTAAAAAGTGAAAGGATTGCTATTGCAATGTGAAAAGTTAATTCAAGATGGGATGACATTCATCTAGTGTAACTACCCCTCTTGACAAAGCGTTTTCCTCCATGAAATATTGAATGAAACCATTACATTGACACATTCTAGTAAGGATTATTATTTTCTTCCACAAAATGTGAACAACAGTAAACAAGTCCCAATTATATACACTCTCATGATGAATTTTCTCCTTTTCCCCCTCCCCATATAATCACGACCAATTTGAAGAGTTGTACGTCAGTCCAAAGCTCAAAGGGCTTCCTTGGTTTCATTTTTGTTCCCTTTTTTTAATAAAAGAAATAAATAAATAGAATAAATGCCGAAAAGGGAAAATGAAGGGTGGAGAGATTTTCAAGATGTTGCTCAAGAGAATGTCCACCACTCGTCACTAAAAATAAATAAATAAATAAATATACAAGTTACCAGAAAACGTCAATATCAATTATAGTCTACACATCCACGATATCTTTCTAGCAGTAATTTAGCTTCAAGTACGATGGATACGAGTACATTACAGTGCAGAAAACAGACTAAAATAAAAGTAAAACACGTGTTTGCTTATATGTTTGCATACTCGTGCGTAGGCGGGCAGAAGCAACATCTTCATTACTATAAAATAATAAAGAAAGAAAAGAATCCCTGACCTTGGATACATAAAGCCACTATGGTCTGAACCTTGAAGGTACTCCTGCAGCATCTTCGTATGATACTCTAAAATCTGTAAGGTTTAAGACATGGGCACGAGTAAAGAGTATATTTGAAGAAGAAACCAGAGGTGAACAACTAACTCGACAAATCATCCCCGGCCCTACCTCTCTATATATTAGCTCTCGTACATCATCTTTTGTTAAATTCGTCCTCTCGAAATCGAACTCGAACTTTGTGATTGGTTGTCTAGATGGTTCATGTTCCAAGTTTGCCAATCCGTAAAAATATGGATCGGCCAATGCCTGTAAATGAATAACAGCCTTTATCAAGACAAAGAAGTATATTAAGGCTTGACTGACATGTGTACAGAGAGCATGGCCATGCTAAAATTTTGTTTTTGCTAAAAGAAAATCTTATCTCTTCGGCAGAAGGGCGATCTTTAGGATCAAATGCAAGCAAACGCTCAAGTAAACGAAGCGCCAATGGATCCGCCTTGGGGATCTTTTGTGAGAAAGGAATTGGTTGCTTTTTCTTCATGCTATTCAGATATCTTTTGGCCTTTTCATTGTGAATCTGCAGAAGTTGCGGTGAACAACTTTGTAAGCAATGAAAGAGGATAAGATCAAGGAAAAAAAGGAACTTCATTTTTAGGTTGATTTAAAAGAAATCAAATGACCACAAATTTCATTAGAAGAAAACATCACCAACCCTTAAAATTGATTCGTCAGAAGGGGGGCCAAGCAAGTCAGTAATTAGTTCCAACTGATTGACCACATTTTTTCCAGGAAACAAGGGTTTTCCCGTGATCATTTCTGCAAATATACATCCTATGCTCCAAATATCAATAGCAGGAGTATACTGCAAAAGACAATGGATAAAAAGTTTCTTATATAAAATCTTAAGAAAGAGTTTATACTATCATCAATTACATAAAAGTAAAATAAGAAAAAGAAAGTAAGAACTACGAATCATAAGAAATGCATCCCCATAAGAAAGTTATCTTTCATGGCTAAAAATAAGAGAAATAAAAACCAAAAATTAAGATGGCCAGCAAATTTACAAGGAAAAATAGAGCTCATCGAGTTTCAGCATGCTATTTGCCGCAAATTATTAAAAGGTTTTAAAGGTAAATGCTTGTGGGAATTACATACAGGTTAATTCGAGATTTCACACCTCAAATGAAACATAAATGACCAAATAAACAACTCAAAATTATTTGGCATCTAGAACTTGGTCAGGGAAGTAGTTCGACAAATTGAAAGAATCTCAGAGAGCAAGTGGAAATAAGAACCGGTAATTTATAGTTTTTTCTTAACAGCCCTTTCTTTACTGCATTTGATCAGGCACTGTTTCGTTCTAGTAATTATTCTATTATTTAAAAATTCCATAACAAAGAACTTGAAAGTTTCAAGGATGACTAAAAGCTCTTTAAGACTACACAGGGCGACCAGGAACCATCAAATGTTAAGGACATATATGCATTGCTAATATTCTGTCAAAATCATTGTTTAGCAGAAAATTTTACAAGGGTAATTACTTGTTCAGGGATCAATAGCTCTAATGAATGGGTACATGACATGAAGGAATGCAAAGTTTAAGTATGTTCCTGAAGGCTTGACTTGGTACAATCTAAATAAAAGAACTACAGCAGACCACTAGAATCTGAAGCTCAGAGTCATATGTCTCAGCAATTAAAGAAGATTATCATAATCTAATCCAGCTCATTTTTTTCATAATTACCTTGGAGAAAAAAGAACCGCAGATTTCAGGTGCACGATACCATCGAGTCGCCACATAATCCTTCGAAAAATGAATAAGTCAGCAATTCACACGTTTATATGACAGAACATCACCGGGAAAAGGACTAGCAGAAACGCAGATAAAGAGAGAGTTTCTAGGAAAAGGAACATACAGTCCAAAAAATAGTAGATGGGGCATCATTGAACGCTGCTCGGGCAAGTCCAAAGTCGCAAATCTTCAATTTGCAGTCTGCATTGGCAAGTATATTTTTTGGCTTTAAATCGCGATGGAAAACATTTGCTGCACAAAAGGGAAAGAATTGTTAGGGCCATTAAGTATGCAAAACTAAATCCATCGCAGCAAAACAGAGGAGATCTAACCAGTATGCATGTACTTCAGAGCTCGAAGAAGCTGGTAGAGAAAAAATTGATGATGTTCAGGAGTGAGATCGTCATTAGCCTCAATTACGTGTTCAAGGTCAGATTCCATCAACTCAAATACAACATATAAATCTTTGAATTCTCTTCTACATGGAGGTAGCATTATATGTTTGATTTCCACGATATCAGGGTGCCGCAGCATCCGAAGAAGCTTGATCTCTCTCAAGATGCGTGTGGCATCGGACACATGCTCAAAGACATTGCTCATCTTCTTAATAGCTACTCTCTCTCCTGTGTGAGTATCAATTGCAGAGGCAACAACACCATAGCTACCTTTGCCAACCACTTCTTGAATTTCATAGCGACTTGCCTCGCCATATTCTGTGAAAAATTCTGTGTCAAGCATAATCTGAATAAATGAAGTTATGATTAGCAAACTTTACGAATAAGTTAAAAAAGGGTGGGTGAGGAAGCTAGGAAAACATGAAAATTTAAAAATTGCATTCCCAGATCTTTGAAGTCGAAGTCAATAATTAGATCCCATGGAAACCTTAATTGGTTATTAAAAAAGAAAAAATGAAAAGAAAAGAGAGTTACCAAGAACGATTGTTTCCAACGACATAACCCATAAGAATGATTATCTTGGCAATCCATAACTAATTTTAAATAATAATGAACAAATCATGATGAAAGATTCCAAGGGTGTTTAAAGACATCATGTTCGTGCCCATCAAACTTATATGAGGAAAAAAGAATACTAGAAAGGAGTTGAAAGCAAAATCCATTTTGAAAACAAAATCCATGAACTTCAAAGAGGACAAATAATGACATGACCCGTTTGATAAGTGCCTCGTTTACAATAGTTATACTCTGACCACTCAAAAGAAAATCGCTTCCAATGATTTACGCTAATGGGGCCATTCAAATAGTCTTAAAGTAACACTTTATTCAAAGCCTCAAATCTTCAAAATAGACTCATATAATCAATCAATATGCATATAAAATCTAGCTCCAAAGCTATGATCTTTTGTAAAAAATTAAAAATACAAGCATAAACAAACTAATAAGCAAAAGAATTCGAAAAAAAAAAAAACTCTTTTTTTCATTTTTTTTCTCAAGGAAAAGAACGGTATAAAGACCTCGTTGTTTATCTGATAAATGTGAGACCCAGAAAAGAGAACTTCCTTGGCATGCCGCCAGTCTCCTGATGACCCACCAAAATGAAAGAATCAATCAATACATGAATCATCTACTTGCTTCTATATGTCTCTCTTTATATATATATATAGATATATATATATATGTATGTATATGTGTATATTCCAATATGCTCCAGTAAAAATTGAAGCGTTCAACTGAATTGTTTATACGTGGAAGATCGTCAAGAAACGTAAGTACCGTACACCGTGTTTAAAAATAAAGTCAAAAAGAGAGAATATATTTGTGGACAAAGAGGGAGAAAATGATTCCAAAAAAAAAGGACATATTTTTTTTTCCAGTTTGACACAGAAAATCTTGCGTATGGCGATCCGTTGTGGAAAAGGACACAACTTTATTGCCATCCAAAAAACCCTCAAAATGCGGACCTTACCCCTTTATCGCTTGCACAGACAAAGCAATCAAACGAAGCACATACTCAGAGAGAGGGATAGAGAGAGGAGAGAGAAAGCGTCAGGATGACGACTCTCTGATAAGTCAGTCGGGGGACTCTGATGGGCCTTAACAAAGTGAGATCAAACTCTCTTACTTGGAATCTTTCTGATCATCATCTGTGATCGTGTTGACACGACGTCGATAGCTGAGCTGGACTGTTTGCTGTTGGAAGATGAAGATGATGACGAGAGACTGTGAAGCCAGAATGGCTTCCATGGATAGGTTAATCTACGTAGCGCCGCAGCGAATCTTTTTCCCAGACCCGAACATTACGGTAGCCGAGTAAGCGGCGCTTTGATCCGCTTTTTTTTTTTTTTTGGTCTCTGGCACTGTCAAAAGCTCAAATTGTTGAACTTTTTTTTTGCAGTCAGGAGATCCTATCTGTTCGTCTTCGGTTTTGCTAAATCACCATTTGAGTCCGCATACTCCAAAAATGAGGAACAAAAAAAGGTCAAGATAATACTTTTTTATTACAATGTCCTCAATAGATGGATATTGTTGAGAAAAAGATGGCTTTTTTCGGATAAAATAGTTGTTGATAGTTGGTATAATAACGGATCATTCAGTTAACTGAATAACTAAATAAAGAAACAAATGTCAACAAGCTAAACGCTCTTACATATATTAAGCAAAAACGAGCGAGTTAAATTAAAAAAAAACTCTCCTATATTGTAATATTTTTGGTGCCAACCTATTTACCAAACAGCTTAATGGGTCATTTGAAGAATTAGTTAGAACATATATTTTAAATTTAAAGACTGTATGGTATAAAAGTTTTATACTATTAAGAGTTTTATACTATTCACAGTTCGAACAGATAAGTTAAAACGGATGTTTTAAGTGAAAAATAAATTTAATATAATATGCATTTCATTCTTTTAACAAATAATAATTCAATGATAATATGCTTTAACAAATAATAATTCAGAAAACCCAAAACCTTATACTACATGCCATAACCTTACAAACCTTACCTACGGTCATAGCATTTGTAGCTAAATGCTCCTAAGATAACAAAACAAGCTGAAAAGTGTCAGTTTAAGTAAAAGACATAGTAAATGCCGCCGATAAGAAACAAACACTAACAAGAAACATGTGTGTCTTTGGTTGAAGATGCTTCGCTTATGTGGTCGGTGGTTCGTCTTTGGCAGTGTCTGCTTCTGATTTTGGTTTCTGAGGCCTTCCTCTACTGTCTTTCCAGGGCCGACCCTGTAGATGGCAACCTGCAGAGGGTCTTCCTTTGGGTTTCGGAGCCCTTCCTGGACTTTTGCCTCAGCTTTTCAAGATGATTATTTGAAGGCAATATCAGATCTTCAGTGATCTTTATGTCCTCCTTTTCCTTACGAGGCCTGACTCAGCCTCTCAGTGGGAACGGGTATTTCCCATACTTTATCAACATATATTTAGATGGTGTGGGATTAGGAGGCCTACCTAGGCAAAAAGGCTTCGATGGATGCCATGAAGCCAAGGACAATGCTGACCCTGCATTTATGCCCGTGGCTCTTTTCAGTTTAGGAGGGCTTCCTCTGCCGTGATGTTTAGATGGCTGCTCACCTTCCTCAGCATGATGTTGTGAACCTGAGGACACTGCCGACTCTGCACTTGAGTCCATGTTTGCTTTCCGCTTGGAAGGCCTTCCTTTGCCACAAGGTTTCGATGGCTCATCACCCTGTTCCTTATGATCCCCTAAAGCCGAGCACAATGCTGACCCTGCATTAAATTTTGTGGCTGTTTTCAACTCTTGAGACCTTCCTTGTCCACGCAGTTTTGGTAGTTGCTTGTCCTCCTCATGATACTGTGAAGCCGAGGACATTGCTGACCCTGCATTTAAGTCCATGTCTGTTTTCGGTTTAGGAGGGCTTCCTCGGCCATGACGTTTAGGTGGCAGCTTCTCCTCCTCCTTATGATGCTGCAAAGCCAAGGACAATGCAGACCGCTCATTTTTGTCCACATCTATTATTGGTTTAGAACGCCTTCCTTGATGCCGTGCTTGCTGTTGTTGTCTGTCTTGATTTTCGGAAGGTGTAGATAATAACATAATTGTAGGATTAGCTGATTCTGAAATTGAAGGCTTTTTGTTATGAGATCTTAGTACTCTTAGCGGAAACTGAGCCTTGTGCTGCTGTTGCTCGCTTTGTACCTGAACATCCGAAGCATCCTTAATGGCATCTACATCTGGTGTTGGTTTAGGAGGCATTCCTTGGACTTCATGATGCTTCAGTGGCTGCTCGTTATGATGAGGGTGAAAATCGGAGATCAATTCCATTTTCACATTTGTCTTCTCATCTCTTTTCCGTCTAGGAGACCTCCGTTGATGTTGCTTCTCTTTGCCTTCATGCAGTGCTTGCTGTTGCAGCTCATCTTGTTGTTGAGAAAGCAGTGACACTTCAGAGATTGTAGAAGATGTAGCAGATTCAGGAACGAGAGATCGGGTATATGATCTTACTTTCGTCCGTTGAAGCAGACTTTGATCTTGTGCTTGTTGCCGTGGGAGAAACAATTTCTTCGTTTTTTGCTGAATTAGCCTTAGGGAGGAGCCACTGCATGATAGGAACCTCTGTTTGCTTCTCCAGGTTGGCCTGCTGATCATCACTACTTGGATCACCAAGAGAAGTGGTGGCTGTTGGCGTGGATGCTGCTGATATTATAGCATGCTTTACCTTGGTTTTGTCTCGCTGTGTCAGGCACTGAATTTTTTTTTTTAAATATGTATATATATGTGTTTTAGTTTCATTTTAAAAATGATTTATATTTTTTTATTTTAAAAAATCTAATCTTACCTATGGCACTACTACTGTACTACATATTAAAAAATTTTAATAGTATATTTCCTATGCCTAATCTAAGCACTCACGTGCTCCTTTAAAAAGCAGTCAAGGAAGTGATTTTCCCCGCATGAGCTTGAGCAGAAAGAAAAGAAAAAAAAAATATCTGCGTTCAAAATCACCGGCGAGCATCCAGAGTCCATTTTCAACTTGGTTGGTATCGTTGGAAAGCTCTTGATGAGCTGAGTCCAAAGACATGTCTTGCCACCGACGATTCAAACCGTAGCTGTAGGAATCGTTGGTCAAAATACCGAAACCGTCAAACTTCCAACCATGATAACCTTTTCCTCCAACGTCCGATCGAGACAATTTTGGTCTCTACGGACTCACAACAATGAGAGGAACAAAGCTACGCCGGTCTTGTCCATCAAAACTCACTGGAAGACAATAGCTATAATTGTAAACTTTGGCCACTGTCATACCATTGCCTGCAAAACTCTGACAATCAAGCAAACGAACTTCGTTTTTGACGTCGTTTGTACTATTAGACTCGGAATTTGATGTTGAGAAAACCCCAAAATTATTAGCAAACCACTATCCTTGGCCGAAAATTGAAGGCGTCAAAGTTGATTGTTGTAGCAAAACTCCGATCCCATCAAATTCGGCCACTCTGGACCAAATTGAAGGTTCCATTGCGCTCAGAGGGTAACGAGTAGTATTTTGCACACCTCAATTTCACAAAACCGTAGTCAAAAAGCAAGAAATATAGTCGTTGGAGTTCCGAGAAAGAAAAGCCAAATTTGGGTGGTTCTAGACTGAATTTCCCAAAATTGACACTGCTAATGAACTTAGAAGGGTCGATTTAGGGGATAAGTTCAAGCCTAGCCGCCATCAGAGCCCAGTCAACACCGGACAATGCCAGTCAAACTTAGTTAATGTCAGTTAAACGGTCAACGCCGATTGAACTGGTCAAATCTAGTCAAAGCTAGTCGATAGTTGATCGAACCTTCGATTGATCTGAGACCACCTCCTAACTCGTTTCAACATTCTGGACACAATAGTGATCTCTGTTTGGGTTAATTCAATTTTATTTAAAATCATCTAATACTAAGTGCATGCAAAATAAGGCAAGTAGATTGATGAAATAGAGACCGAAACTAGTAACTGTTGCTTTACAAATCTTCGTGATTCATTCCTAGTTGTCCACATTTCCTTCGGGGGCCCATTTCGAGGTAAGGGTTCTATTACTCAACTTTTGTGATGCTTTATTTAATTAAATTGATAATTTAATTTTTAAAGATAAATTATATATATATTATTTTGTTATTACTATTATATGAACATCATATGGATAATTGTATGGACCCATCTTGTAATGTACAATGTGGTCAGAATTGGTTTTGATATAACTTAAACATAACGTGATATAGGAAGCGTGGTTAGGTTAAATGGACTCTTGTGTTCTAGTGAGGAATTGAAATACAATAATGTGACATGTAGAGACATTAATTAAGAGTATATAAGCCCAATATAAAATGAATAAAAATGTGTCACGTAAACAGGGCAACGCTTACGTCGTTGGGTTCAAAACCCTAAAAGAAAAAATAAGGGAGAGGTGATGGCTTTCTCTAAGGTCAAAAGTCCCAGAACGCATTGTACAAGAATATAACTTGGTAACAATGTGGGACAACGAATCCTTTCACTTGATTACTCGACAATCGATATAATGTATTATCTAGCACACCCTATAGGGAAATTGAATATGAAATAATATATAAATGATAATGGATATGCAATGCCACATAGCCTTGTTATAATATATGTATTACATATGATATACAAACACAATAATTATTAAGTATTTGTTGGTTACAGATATAATGGGCTTGTTAAGATTTATTGATGATGTATTGATGAATATATTAACCATGCAGGTTTAATATGATAACTAATAAAATCAAAGAGTGAGTAATGGTTTCTGTACTGAGCATGTTGTTACTTATTTCCCTATATTTTTATCTTTTAAGGATTTATAAAGTGTGAGGTGGTAACTAGAAAAATAGTTAAGGAAATTACGTAGCTATATCCAATTAGAACCGCTTTATTTATAAAAAATATTCCTTATCATAATGTAAGCATCATATGTTTCTATCTATGATTGCATTAAGCTGTCTTGAGGGTTGAAATAATGATAATGACATATTTATAATACTAAATTAAAGTTACTACATTAAACTATAGTTTTGTTGTTTTTTATGTTTTCTTTGATTTGAAAGTTTTCGTTTAAATCCCAAGCAAATTTTTTTTAAAGTTTTAGAAGTTTTATTTTATTTTTTTGATCTTTTTATTTAATTTATTAAAAAGTACTAACCCCCATTTAGGGCTTTATTGTAATGATCCTCCTTATGTGGTCACTACTTAGCTTCTTGAACATACTTTTAATTAAATCTCTAAATTTTGCAGAACATTTTTCCTTTCAAAGTTTACTTTAACAATTCTATCTTAAAATTATTATTATATATTTATTTATTTATATATTATATATATATATATATATATTTCTTTCAACTAATTAATTAGTAACATAGAGGTAATTTCAAAATATATATATAGTAGCAAAATTTTAAAGTTATATACAAGACTCATGAGTTATAGTCATCGAAACAGTCATTATCTAAACAAACATAAAAAATAGTCATCAAAATAGTAATCAAAACATAAGCGAAAATCTAAACGCATGGTATCCATTTCCTTTATCTCCATTTTGATCGTCCGTTGCTTTGCCACCATCCATTAGGCATTACTGACAGGTTGTTTACCTACAGTATGAATATTTTTGGATGAGCTTTAGCTTAGCAAGTAGGAATAGTAACTTGCAAAACGTTTAAAGCAGCATATAATCATATGTATTAACTAAAATGCATGAACCATATTATGCTCAGTTATGAACTTGTCTTATTATTAATCGGGCTCGAGTAGTCACACCGGTTGCACGCGATCAACGGGATGTTAGGGTTTGCAAGGCCTCAACAACACCGTGACCAATTATAATTTATTATTTTAACATGGAGCTTCCTTGTAGGTTGAGAGGTTGAAACGACTCTCTTGGTTAATTCTTCATTTAAGTTTTACTAGTTATTTTAGTGAACATGAAATATGACATGGCATATCATACTTAAAGCTTAACATGCTTGTAACATATTGAAAATCTTTATTTTAAACTATTCATACTGTAGGCGAGATTCTTACTTACCTGTATCAGTGAAGTAGACTCTCTTATCAATTTTGAGTTCCTCTTCCTCTATTGAATAAATTTGTATAAACACCCATTACGAGTGCATAAGAATTTCCTATTTTAGTTTACTAATTTTAGCATAACTACAAGAATTTGATCATTTTGTTAGATCGCGGATTCCTTTATCAACTGGATATGAGTTTCTCCATTTCTATTATAAGGATTAATTTTAACTAAATCCTCATAATATTCAAATTGTTCCTTAATTGCCATTTATTCATATCTACGTTCATAATTAATTAATTTCACAATAATTAATTAATTATCTATCCTCATTTAAATCGTGAGGCATTAATCTACAAAATTAGTTACTCTTAAATTCATGATTCTTATCTTAAGTTTTAACTGGGCTTGTTTTAAATTTGTTTCATAGGCTCTTAATTTATTTTAAGTCCACAAGCACTAAAATGACATTATAACGTCTTATAGATTCTACCAATAGGCTGTATATCGAGCAACATTTTAGACTGAAACGGGCGTTGGACCAGTACTTAACATCGTGGCATTCAAGTTCTATCGTATCGAGCTTTTATGCTTGTTGAAATAATATTCAAATGAAAACTATTAAAGTTTATCTTTGAAATTCTTACCCGTTTAGCTTAGAATTTTAAATAAAAACCGCTCTATAAAATAATGTCCGAAATTGTTAGCCCACTAAATCTCAAGCCTATATAACCTTTCAAAAATATTGTAATTTCTTAGTTTAGTGAAAAAATCAAGTTTTAAAGTCACGCGATCTTTATTTGTAAAAACTGGTACCTGTAGAGTAATTTTAGAAGATTTATATGAAATAATTTATTAATACAGTTTTTCTTTTAAAGTTCTTTCCTCATAAAAGTCACTTGTTTTTAAATGTGTACTTTAATGATTTTATTGTTTGTTATAAAGTCCCGGTTACTATTTTATTTTGATAAAAATTGTTTTCCAGTTAAAACTTTGAAAGTTTGCCGATTAAAAATTTTGACTATTTTTGTATATCAAATTTTAAGTCCAATTTGAAAACAGATTTTCACAAAAATTTCTTCATAAAAGTTCTTCATTCTGCTACAATCTAAAACTTTTATGTTCAATGAAAATTGTAGTAAAGCCTTGAAATGACCCAAAACGTTAAAACAATTTTTTGTACAAAAATATAGTTTTTTAGGACTGTTTTAAAAAACTGTCTATAATTATATTTTAAAGGCAGATTTTAGAGAAACTTTCTTCACGAAAGTTGTTCGTCTCATTGAAATCTAAAACTTTTTGTTTACAAAATATAAAATTCAAAACCTAAATGGCCCAAAAATGGTAAAACAGTTCCAACATTACTGGAACTATTTGGTAGTTTTTTTGCAAACTACATTCAAGCAGGTTTTGGGGCTGCCCTTAGGCAATTTTTGGGACTGTTCTAGGCAGTCCACAAAAACTATTTAGTAGGCCTATTTAGAGTCAAAATTGTGTTTTTTTGTAGTCACAAGTTTTTGTTCAAAACGAAGAAAGCTAAAAGTCTCGTGTTCGGTAAAGTTTTAAAAATTGATTCTAAGGCTTCCGTTTACACGTTTAAAGTTTGTGAAAATTTTTTCCACAAACTAAAACTTGCACAAAACATAACTCTAACATGCCATACTAATTTTTTACATTACATATAAACACTAACGATACTAATCACACAAAATAATTATTATAACATATTTCCTCACCCAATCATCAAGCTCTCATAAAATTATGAACTTTCACCTAAAAATTTTTTTAAAAAAGTTTAAATTACTTAACCTTGATGACTATTCTTGGATGGTTGATCTTAAGACTTCTATCTCCTCTTTTTTCCTCTTCTTGAACTAACACTAAATCAAAACTTTATCATGTAAAAATCTCACTTGTCTTGGCTATCACATAAATGCTATCTAAGCAACATTTTTCTTTTTGTTGCCAAGGAAAAATAAAAAAGAAAGAAATGGTGTAGATATTACCTTAGACAAAGTCCTTCACCACCTCCTTTTTCTTCTACTTTTTCTTCGTACACTCTTAATTTTGTGATTTGCAAGTGGTGGACATTAATTTGAAATTTGGCTACATATATATAAATATATATATATATATATATATATATATATATATATTTTGGGGCTTGGTGAATTGGTGGAAAAAGTTTGGAAACAAGTGGAGAGAAAAGTTTTTTTTTTTTGAAACTTTAAGCTCACTTGGTGGAAGAATAAAAGTAGTGGAACAATTTTTTTTTTCTTTTGGCTCTTTTCCTTCTCTTGGAGACTTCGGTGGAGAGAATGGAAATGATTAGAAATTTTGTTTTCTTTTCTTCTCTAGAATGTACGGGTGAGAGTGGTAATAAGGAAGATAAGAGTGAAAAAAGAATTATGTATTATGATTTGGGCTCTATATATATATAGACTAGTTTCATAAGTGGCTTTGATAGCTAGAGAAAAAAAAAATGACTAACCACCCCTTATTCTTTGACAAGAGTGAGTGGAGTGTTAGGTTGGATTTCATCAAGTGTAAAGGACAACTATCATCTGGGTAAAGCTTGATTTAAGGGTACTTTTTCCCCTTCTTGGAAGTAATATTTAAGTAGATAAATTTTTATATTGCCAATAATAATTAGCTTAGCTGACAGAAGATTTTATTACTTGACTAATCCTCTCCTATTTATTTTTTCCAAGTACTGTGATAAGCTAATCACAGTATGAACCAATATTGATCAAAGTTTAATCGCATACTTTTATCATTTTATTTTATTATTTTATTTTTTGTTACTACATTAAGTCTAAAAATATATTGTAGACTTGATAAAAATGTGAACTTGACTTTTTCAATATCTAGATTCAGTAATAACATAGTTTTTAATAGTGTCACTATCCAAGCTTGCATTTTAGTCTCTGTCGATACGGCTACTCGCGTAGCTCCATGTTTTACTAATTTGGCAATTAAGGATCTAATTCACGTTAGAGTGTCTCTTGATACACTACTAACTTAGTATTGCACCAGAAAATTTTCACAATTAAATTTCTTAAGTTCTTTATAGATAATTTTTAATTTATTTTTTTTTGGGCCTCAGTTGCGGTGGCATTTATAAATCTCTTTATTAAATTATAGTAGTTAATAAATTAACTATAGAATCTTTTATAGAATTTTCGCTACAGTTATTTGTTGATTTCATAAATTCTTCAAGCACGTATTTCATACACAGTATTTCTAAAAAAATCTTTGATTTAAATAGATAAATTATACTATTTAAATTTAGGATTTTTTTCTCGGTCATTACAGTTACATGCTGCCCACAACTCTCTTGTTGATGCTGCTTTTGCACTTCTTCCAATTGAATTTGTTTTTCAATTACCTCAACTTGTTAAGGCTGAATTTCCTTTCTCAAAGAGCTTATTCCAAATCGTTGTTCTTCAATCACGTCAATTTGTTTTTCAAGTACCTCAGCTTGTTCAGGTTGAATTTCATGTTGCTGCTTTTTTGCGTCTTTCAATTGAAATTGTCTTTCAATTACCTCAGTTTGTTCAGGTTGTGGTTCATTTTGCTCAGTGCTTATTCCAAGTTGCTGTTCTTTTATCCTTTCATGTCGTTGCACCCCAGCTTCAAAATATTCTTCATTCTCAGTTGCTTTAGCCTTTTCTTTGATAAATTCCTGTACTATTTCTTCACCATTTGACCCTCCTCCATCATTCAAAATCCTCTGCATTTTATAGTACATATAATGCCAATATAAAAAAGGGAGTGAATTACTTACCATAATAAAAGTTAAAGTGTTTATTACCAGAAAAAAA
>CAMOHE010026324.1:0-23820 GCA_946598075.1 Artocarpus hirsutus | reverse complement strand
AGAACAGTGGATGCAGCTACGAACATGACTCTGCGTGGGGCCCACTTCAGGCATGATGCTACTCCTATGTTACTAGTCCAGCTCGCCACCTGTTTGGTACAACAGAGTTAAGACATTGCATCATAGTTGGCATCCATCTATTTCGTGTATAATGATAACGTATTTTTGCTTTTGCATCGAATCATGGAACTTGGAAGACACCAGCAACCAAGACCATTTTCAATAAACACCGCGTTTAATATATCATTCTATATTGTTGTAGAGACTGTTCAAGAATGAAGTCCAACATAAGTGCTATGGTGTAAAACTAAAATAATATGCTACAATATAAATTAAAATAATATGCTATAGTATAAAGCTCGCTTTTATATATTATAGGATTAAAAATACTTTCAATGATTCCCAAACACTTTTTATTATAGCATTTGGGAACATAGCTTAATCCAAATTTAGTTTAAAGAGTTTAAACTAACTTTAGTTTGAAATGTACATTTTTTGAAAGACAAAGTTAGTATGAATCACAATTTATTACAATTTTTTGGTTTAAAGTACATTACCAAACACACAGATAATATAGCATTCTATTTTAGAGATTCTATAAAAATAACAAAGACACTAAATCAACTAAAATTTAACACCAAGCATAGTGTATACTAAATTTAACACTAAAAAAACATTTGCATTGAAGAGTGATTCTACTAAAAAAAGTTAAAATATGGCACTGCTACACTAATCTAACATTATTAAGGTGTTTGAGAAGTGAGTTGACTAAGAGTTAGAACCTAAAATACTACAACATGTGAGAGCTTTATACTGTTGCATATTTTTGTTTTACACTAAAATGTAAGAGCTTTGTATTGTTTGAATTAGAATTAGTGAGTTGAAACTGAGTTTGTCAAACGTCCTCTAAATCTAATGCTCTAAGGTCGTGTGTAGAAGTTCTATGTGCTAGATTTTATTCTTGAAAAGAAATAGGAGAGTTATTGTTAACCTCTAGGATATGAAAACTAATATCATCAAAATGAGGGGTGTGGTGGAATTTCAGCTCCAAAAGCCAAACACTCGAGATAGATTAATACCTCGTTTCGCGTGTTGACGCTCCAGGCATGCAAAGTTCCGTCTCCTGAGCCTTCAAGTAGAAGAGGTCAAACTTAGTTTCATACGATATTCCAAATATGAAAATTAAGAGAATAGAAAATAGATTACACTACCACAATCTTTCAGAGCTTCAAATGGCAAATATGATTTTCAAGCAAATGGGAAAGCACGCTTAGACGTTTCTACATTATTTGCATATTTCTATATATATATGTATACACACACATACAGATATATATCTATATATATATATAGCAATAAAGCGAACTTCATGATCCTCTACCATTGTCCACGTTTATATATGGAGCGACGTTGCAATGATTAGATAAAGATTGCTCATTACATACCTGACACCACATACTGGCCATCTGGAGTAAAAGTTGCCTCTATATTTGCATTGGGAGAGGGCTCTAAACTATATCCACAACGCTAAATAAACCAACGTTGAAGGAAGTTAATGCATATTCCGTTCGGTAAAAGCATATAGACCAAAATACGTGCAAATGGTAGTAGTGTCTATGTTCTCTGAGATTTTCTCTGTATGAGATATGACACGTCCAAGTGCAAACTATAAAAGAAAATTTCCCCAGAGGCAAGCAGCAAGTTCAGTAAGGAGGAAAACCTCACCTTCTCTCCTCCGTATGCATCAAGAACATAGATGTTGTTGTTTGTGGTTGTCAAGAGCATCGATTTGCCATCATTGCTAAGTTTAATATCACAAACCTCAGCTGTGTCTCCACCAACTAGAAAGGTATCAAAGGGACCCTAATTTGCAAAGAAAAATGTTAATTCCATCACATAAAAGATCAGTTTAGTTTTTTTTTTTTTGGTATAACAAAATATCAGAATTATAAGAGGAAGCTAATACTTCATAGCTACGAACCTTGTCATAGGAACGTGAATCAAACAATTTGATTGCACCCCCTTCCATCGCCACAGCAAAAACAAGGCCTTGTTGGTCATAGGCAACTGTAGGTCTCCCGCGTAAATGTAAAATTCCCTAAAAGTAAAGACAATAAGCATAAATTCCGATCATGCATCAGACTGCATACAGGCAATCATAGACAAGCACAGGCTGACAGACACCAGACATGAATAGAAAACTACATAATTCTGAGCTAGCATACAGAAAACTCCCGCCCTCTATCTAAAGATCAGGATGATTACTTGGTAGAACTCATATTAACCTACTTTTCTTTTGATCAATTATCACTTCCACTAAAGGAAAAGAAGAGAAGGTAAAATATAGAAAACAGACCTGGCAGGCATTTACACGAAGATCCCATATTCTGACACTGTGGTCCAACGAACCAGACATGAAACTATCATTAACTGGAGACATACAGAGGGATACAATTCTACAGCAGTCAATTAATTAAAAATGATCAGTACATAAAAAATAATAACGAAGATGGGTAAATAGAAGACCTTTTAAGATGGATTCATAACTCTGTTCTCAATTTGAAGAGGGACACGAAGTCTTAGGAATAATGGGGGGAAAGACGGAAACTAAGACTTGGAACTATTCATAGTGAAAGTTAAGACTTGGAAATTTTCATAGTGCTGCTCCATATATCCATATCTAATAATCATTAGAACTAACAATAGCACAAAAGGGTCCAAAACATCCTTGCATCAACAAAATACCAAAAGATAAATGGAATAAGGATCCGGACCTATCTTTGTGCCCCTTGAAGTAGCGTAGGCACCGATTGTCGTACATTGAAAGGTACCGGAGTGATTCTGCAAAAACAAACAGTTAACTTAAGATAAATTTCCCCAAGAAGACAGTGGAATCATAAAATTGTCAAAAACAAAATAAGAAACTAACCTCCAGTAGACTCCAAATTATATCTCGAAGAACATATAACAGAGCTTGGATGATGCGTAAAGCATATTCGATCAGCACCATGTTTCTTATGATATGTGGTCTTCAGCAACCTTGATATTCATAAAATGAATTCAAGTAAGTGTTCCTCTAAACTAGATCTTTGAAACTAAATTGCCGTTCTTATTATTTTTATCATTATTATTAAAAGAACATTGAACAACAAATTTCTAAACTCACTTAGCATTTGCAATGTCATAGAGTCGCACTGAATCATCCTCACTGGCAGTGACAAGTATATCATCCTTACGATGAAAATCAATAGAATTTATTTTTCCACCCTGAAAACATAAAAAATAAAATAAAAAACTATGTCAAAAAAAAAAAAACCTTGGCGTGAAATACTACAGAACAACAAAATATCACGGCATAAGAAACAATGTCTTAATCCCTCAATCAATAAACAGCTAAAGTTGGGAAATTTGTGCAAAAAAACCATTAATGCACTAAAAACCCTTCGAAGAGCTTATTCAAATAATGCATATCAAATGAAAAATCCTGGTTCCTAAACCCCAAATTCACACCAGTCTAACCTTGTATCAAACTCCCAAAGCATCCAAAAGAAACGCCCTTTTTCTTATCGAAAAGATTCACAAGAAAATATTGAAAAGAAAAAAAACTGTATAGGACTTCTAAGAGGTCGAACTGAAAGTGCAGTTGAAGAAACCTTACGAAGTCTGCGAAAACGGCTCCAATGGCCATACTGCGCACTGTGTCGTCGTCTAGCTCCGTCAGTGACATCTTCATTCCGACGGTGGATGAATTCCTCGGCTGCTTTGTTTTTGGTCGGAGATTCTCAGAGAGAGGAATCAAAGCACGTATAAAGTACTCCTAGGCGTCTCAGAAATTGCGGTGTGATAAAGACCAAAAGATAAAAAAAAAAAAACCTGCGTCACATTATAGGTTCCTGGTAAGTAGATAAAACAAACATAAAATAAATCATAAAATAAAACGATTTTTTTTATGGGATTTTCACATTATACGTTGCCAAAATTTTCAACCTTCAAAAATTTTTTTTACTTTGTTCCGACTGGTATTTTGAAAATTTAGATGTTTTAGTTTCTAATTTTATAGTCATTATTAATTTTTATTTAAAAAAATCTTCATTTTAAAGATTTAAACACTTAAAACTTAAACTTTTGATTTATTGTCGCCGTTAGTTTCCATTTTCTTTCCTTTTTAATTTATTTTTCTTATCTCGTTGGTTTAAGATATTTGTAATTCTTTCCCTTGTATATTTTTCAAAAAAAAAAAAAAGTTGGTTAAAGATATACACGGAATGAGTCATACATGACAACATCAATTCTCCACAATTCCACTTTAATTATCCTAGTCCTTTGAATTTGCAACATAATACAATCTCTCTCTCTCTCTGGTATACCTTGTGGAAATACCAGCCAGTTGCTATTAGTCGTTCTAATTTAATGAGGTGTTTGGTAAGTTGTAGTCTAGACCACTTTTTCAGTTAAGAATAATATAAAGCTTTATATGTTACCGTAACAATAAAAAAATGACTACAATATAAAACTTTTATATGTTATACTATAGTAAAAACAGTTTTAACTAAGGGTTCTAATCACCTTATCAAATTCATATATTTCTAGTCCAGACAGGCAGCAGTTCACATATCAGCACAGTTGTAACTGTGTTACGCTGCCTTTCAGAAGCTCCTAGGTTGCCAAGTTTAGATTGGGGAGCAATTGTTAGGCGCTGCATGAGATATGATTCTCAGGCTTCGGATTTGCTGCTGCCAGATTCAGCATACAGAAAAGGAGTGCTTTGGAAAGAATGTGGCTATTTCCTGTCTTCTCTTGCTTCATACCATGGATACGACTCTGATCAGAAAAGCATGCTAAGAACTTCTTGCTGGAAGGGTCTCTTTCGGTGTTTTGATGAAGCTTCTGCCGACTCTCTAGAGTATGTATCTCACATTGAGAAGTGCATGGAAATGCTCTTTTCCTTGTTGCCTGCATTGCAATCTGATTTCACCACAGAGGTGGGTCAGGCGAACTACAAGGAGGAGTGGTCTGACTCAATTAGATGCTTAGCAAAGTCTCAACGGAGTTGGTTAATGAATTTTCTAGAGGTATATTTCATGCTAACTTAATTCATGATTTCTCTTTGAGTACATATTTTCAGATAATCTTCCAGTTTGACGGTTCACAAGTATGCTAATATTCAGTTTCTATAATAAGCAGTCTTTGGGATTCAATTTTTTGGAGTTCATTGAGATGCAGAAGTTATAACGAAAATATTTTTTAATCTCCCAGGTGTCCCTGGAAGACCTACTTCAAAAAGGTGATCAGTTTATTGAGGTCCTGAAGAAGGTTCAAGCCAAAGCTAAGCTAACTAGATTTGGTTGCATGGCGTCCTCTGAGTTGGGGAAACTAAAAGCTCATCTATTGAACTGTAAATTTCATGGTTAGTTTCTTTTTAAGCTTATTTATTGAACCTCACACCTCTTGGTTATGCCTTTTTTTTTTTTTAATGAATATAGTTTTTATCCCTTTTGCTAATTTTTGTTAAATATAGTTGGTTTCTAGTTAATAGTAAAAGACTGCTGGGCTTGAAGTACTGCAAATGCGTTACATATGGTACAAAAGTTGCCTATTGTTCTTGCTCATATTGAAGGCATCTTATAAACAAATACTTCTTTCAGAGCTGTTCCAGTTATGAACATCTTAACATTTTCAGGTACGTGGGTTGTAGCAGCTTTGCAACATGTGGAGGGAGGTGTCTGGCGACCGTGCCTCATTGATGCGGTAGAAATCAGCTGTGTGGCAACCTAGCCTTCCACGGTAGGCATTTGATGTGATTTCCTTCTATTGTTGACGAAAAAGAAAAAAGAAAAAAATGATATTCTTGGAGTAGAATTTTCATGTGTTCGGATACGTGGTGTTTATAATGATTTTCCTTATTCCCCTACAGGCGCTACAGTTTCTTGGCCTGTTAGCTGGTAGCCGCAGCAAGTATAGGCCTCTTCTGATTCTTGATAGACACACAGTGCTGAGCGATTTATCGGTTACGCTTAGTTCTCTTCTAGCAGATTCCGGTTGGAGGGACACTGCAGAATCTGTTGCTTCTAGTCTTTGGGCTTCAACAGAGCGCCTTTACAACTGGGCAAAGCATATCACACAAGATGAGGATACAATGAAACGCAGCCAATAGATGAAAGTGAGAATGAAATGGCTTGTTTCTTGTTGCATGTTATGCACCATACTTGTTTATCTCTAAAAAACTACTTGCCTTTTGAAAAACAGCTTAAACTCGCCAACATGGTCGTTGATTGATATGCGCCCCTCGTATAAAAAGCTTGTCAACTACTTTATTCAATGAAAATACCAATTCTTTTATACATAATTCCCACGAGATTCTTTGTTGAGTTGCATGCGGCAAGCATTACACTGGGGGGGTTTGCTTTGCATAAGGAGAAAGGGAAGGGAATGCCTTGTTGATACGTGTTTGCTTGCAAAGCTGTAACGAGAGTTTTGTGAGTTATACATGGTACAGAAATGAGGGAAAAAAGTTGTCAATTCTTACATTCATTTGGTATTGATTCTTTATCAAGAGAAATAAATGTCAAATTTATTTAAGTGTCTAAATTAAATTTTATAATGCAATGGTCATTCAATTATGTAAAACGATGTTTTAATAATTACATTGATAAAATTATCATTTATACGTCACAAAATAAATGAGTTTGTTTTCCATTACACAATCAAAGAAGATAACGAATCATCTACGTTTTTGTTATTATATTTTTCTTTTCAATTCATTAGCTTTCCCATTACTTGGTAGACGTTCACGTTTCAATAGTAAGCAAATCAACACTTAAATACAACGTGTAATTTGCTTTTATATAACGAACAAAACAAGTTAAGTGACACGTCGTCAAAAAGGCACATAAACCAATAGAAAAACAAATATTATAAGCAATTTCTCTTATAAAAAACAAAAAAATAACACACCGATAGGACCATTTTTTATCCATCAAATCAGTATAAAATATAATTTTGATGAAATCTAATACTGAAGACGCACCCTAATAATAGTATGTGTCCTGTTGAAAAAAAGACCCAATAAAATAACAAGGAAAACGAAAAAAAATAAATTTCTCAAAAATAAATGCAGATTCCTATTAAAAAAAAAGGTAAAACGACGGTTAAAGCTGTTTAAACGACAAGTTCGACTCTTATTTTAGCGGGACTTTTAATCTAAACAAAAACAAGGTTCTGAAATGAAAAAGGGGAAAAGACTTGTCCTTATCGAAAGTAAAACGACAATAAGATGTTAAAACATTAAAACGTGAAAAATTGAAAATAAATGAAAAGACGACTCTTTTACTTTTTTGTCTTTTAAACTTCGAATTTGAACCCTTAATCATTTGACGATGTCAGGTTTCGCGTGGGCTATGCCTCTAGACGATTTTTACTTTTAAGGTTGAAGCAAGGTTTTTTTGCCCTTTTACCCAAAAAAGAAAAAGAATAAAAAACGAGAATGAATATAAAACGGCATATAAAAACGACAATATAATATAAACTCAACGCACAACGTGGAGCGTAAGCATTAACGGGAACAGCAACCGACGTCAAGGAAAACAAATTGGGTCTGTATGTTTTAGGAATTCAAATTAAAAAGTTTAAAAAGTGTGATTTGAAAGTAGAGTTTAAATTAGAATTTAAAATTTAAAATTGTATTTGGATGCGAAAAATGAGTCAAAAGCTTCTTACATGTAAGAAAGGGTGAGCTCAAAATCTTAAAATTAGGGAGCAGATGAACTTGAGCTTGAGTATTATGTGATCTCAAGTTGTTTTTTCAAAGTTTCAAATTGGGTTTTAAATTTGCACAATCAGACACTTGCTCAAGTTAAAATTTAGGTTCAAATCTCTTGAATGCTCCAAACAACAAACGACAAAAAACAATGCTTTTAGTGTTAATTCTTAAAAAAAAAAAATGGCAATGAAAATGAAACAATATTAGAACAGCAAATAAAAGTAAACTCAACTCATGACGTAATGTTTTAGCTGTAAGGATTGAAAAAGTTGAAAGAGATAAATTAAAAGGATGTTTTAAAATTCAGTTTCGACCTATCGATAACAATAGTAAACAGTGTAAAACTTTTAACAACTAAAGTATAAAAAAAAACAACAACAACAAAATAAAAAACAAAAAATTAAAAATCTCTTACATGCTATAGTTCTTAAACTTAAAATGTTAGTTATGTATCAAGTTCCAGAAAAGCTAAACAACTCATCCATATTTATCAAACAAACATATCTTTGAACAAATCATGTATTATGTAAATAATTATTTTATTAGTAATTTTTACTTTATTTATATATAATTAGGTAATTTAACCAACATTATGATTGCAACTTGTATTTATATAGAATTTATCGATAATACTTCTTATTAGTGAAGCCTGTTGATGTTACTAATTTGTAGACCACCTTAATTTATAACTTCGAGGATAAGATGATATATAAGACAAATTATAAAAAGACCATTAATTTATAAAGTTTCTAAACATAACAAAGGTCAAAGGCATATAAATTTATCGCAATCCAAGAGAATAAGCTATCTTCAAACTACATCACAAAGTTATTGTCCAAGTGCTTGTGTGTGGAGGATGAAATTACCTTTTTAAACCGAACTTGACTTGGCTTTCCATGTAATTCCCGATGTAAAATAAGATTGTGGCTTCGTGATTTTGAAGATACTCTTTCACTTCAGTCTTGGTGTCATACAACAACATCTTTCCACGGTCCAACAGAAACAGAAGTTTGTACTTGTCCAAATATGCCAATGGCCTTCCTCTCTCCCCCAAACAAATCTTGAATTTTGTCATTGTCTATGAATCTTCAACACCACACTTCTTCATCACCCACACAAAATAATCTGCTATTGGACTATATTTTTTATCATACACAAAAACAGAAACAAAATTATCCCCCCACAAAGGAAGCAAGCTCAACATGTATATTGGCCTAACACTCGGGCAAATTCACCACGCTAAAAGCCTCGTCGCTCATGTCGAATGAAAGGAGCATCCTCCGGCTAATTTTCCCCGCCATCGAATCCCAACAGTCCTCGTAGTTTGCTAGCCAATGGACCCACCTCCCGTTCGCCGAACACTGCGGCATCCAACTAAGGTTGAGGTGAAGCTCGTCATTATCAATGCACAACAACTAGCCGATACTTTCATCGATATCGATAGGTTTCCACTCTCTGGACTTAAGTGAGCAGACGTGAGCGGTAGGCCAGGACTGTTTGCCTTGGCCCCCGTACCCGACATGCACCACCTTGTAACCGCCCGTCAGGTCGTGTCCGATTGCGACGCGGAATTCGGTGAAGCACTTTCTATAGGGAGAATCAATACACAGGAAGCTGTGTCGTTGTTGTTGTCGTGGTTCTTCGACATTGGCCACAGAAGGGTTCCATAGCACCATAGTTTTTACAAACAAATCGGCAGGGCGTTCGACGAAGCCGGTAATGCCGTTGCAGGAACCGAATGGCCTTAGGAATCTGAAGCTCTGCGGAACATGTTTGAGCCTGATGAATCGGTTGCCGCGGAGGAAGTAGCAAGCGTATTCTGTTTCGGAATTACTAATTAAACAAAAGATAACGGGATTGGAATTTTCGATGAAGTTTGAGATGAGAGAATTCCAGAGTTGGGAGACGTACTTGAACCGGCGAGAGATTTGTAGCAATAAGATCCCAAGGAATGACCTCAAAAGAGGTTGAGCAAGATTTTGGAAAATTTTTCCGGGACATGATGATGAAAAATGCGAAGAACATTACTTTGAGTGTTTGGTTTGATCATCATCAATGTATTTAAAGGTAAGAATATGATTCTGATATTCGTCGGATTTTGAGTTGGACTTGGAACACTGATGAGCATGTTTACTAAATAATTAAATATTTATAGTAAATAGTATTGAATAATAAATTTAATAGGTGGATTTTTTATCAAAGTAAATTTTTAAGACTTAATAAAATTATTATTTATTTTAGTTATTTTTAAAATCTGATATTTACTTATAATTAGTTTTGTAAAGTTTTATTTATTATAATTTCCAAAAAATCTAAATAGCAAAGTTTTTTTTTTCTTTTTTTTCTTTTTTTTTTCTCATTTCAAGAAGTCGTAAAGAGCATAATTAAGTCGTGGTGTGGCTGAGATAATCAACGTCTAATACATAAAAGAGCGTTTGAAAACAGAACTTTTAAAACGATAATTGAGATTCAAAAGTATTCTCTTTTTTTTTGTTTTTTTTTTTTTTAGTCCAACGGAATCAAAAGGGATGAAATTGAAATTAAATCGTCAATTTTAAAAGGTTTTGATATAATTTTTACAAGTGAGAGTACATTACAAAATACAGTCAAACTATAAGCATAGTTTCGCTAATTAACCAACAAATAAGTTTCTTGGATTAAGCCAACCATCGAGGAAAACTTGGCACGACTCCACCAGCAACAAAATCCTGCCATGCATCATGCGGGAAAAGAAAATATATGGAAATTTTATAATTGTCACTTTGTATTTTGAGGTTATTAAAAATTTACACCTGCATTTGTTGGATTATTGCACTTTATTTAGCTTAATGTTGCAAATACATGTTCATTTTATATCAAATGATTATGATATATAAAATTCCAAGAATACCCTTAATTAGAAATTGATGTTATGGAGTTGGAAGTAATGCGCCATTAATTTTTGTTGTTAGGTTGATCCATTATTCTAATGCCTTGATGGGTTCATGTGAGGAGTTATTCAACCGGAGCCTATAATTGTCGCAAGCCAAAACAGGTGCCTTTTCCACCGGTATTAATTAAAGAAAAAAAGAAGTGAATTTATGTCCTTCACGTATTGTAAAAGGGGCGTTTGGTAAACAGTAATTAATAGAAATCATATTCTTAAGAAAGTGATAGTAGGCAATATGATTTCTAAGAAACTAATATTATCACGTTTGGTTGTACACAAGAATCTTCTATTAAATTCTTATTAATAATATATTACTATGTTTGATTGTAATAAAAATCTAGTATAATTGATAAAAATAAATTATGGTATTAATATTAAATGTATCAATATAGTATGTTAATACTAACATTAAATAATAATAATAACAATATAAATATGAATAATAAAATAATATTATATATAATTTAACATTAATATTACAATGAATATTAATAATACTATTCATATTGATATTATAATATTAAATTGTTACTATTGTTCATGTTATTATTAGCATTATTATTAAATAATAATTATTTTATATTAATATAATATTTATATTTATATTATATAAAAATATTAATTTATAATTATCATAGAGTTAATATTTAACTATATATTAATATTAATATATTGTATATAATATATAATATATTGATATAAATATAAATAATAATAAAATATAATTTTTAATAATATATTATTATTTATATTAATATTAACGTCAAATAAAAACATTGTTGTAAAAAATATTATGCATAGTTAATTATATTTGACATTTATTATTATTATAATTGTATTAATGTAATTTAATATTGATATTATCATAAATATTACTATTATACTGTTCATATTGATATTATACTATTATTTTATTATTGTTAATGTTATTATTATTCTTATTATTAAATTATTATTATATGTAATATATTTTATTATTATTGTTAATGTTATTATTATCTTTATTATCAAATTATTATTTTAATAATAATATAATTATGCTAAAATATTATACATATAATATATTTTTCATGGTAAATAATATATAATATATGGATATAGAAATGAATATAAATGATAATAAAAATATAATTCTTTTTAACATATTATTATTTTATATTAATATTGACATTAAATATAAATATTAAGTTCTGATAATATTATAAATATTTAATAGTTTTTATCTTATTTTATATTATTTGTTTATCATCATCATCATGGAAGAAAAAGTGAGAGTCTTATGGTCTTGAGATTCCTATGAGTATGAATATCATATTGTTGGGTGAAATTTACATTACCTAAATTGGGGTAAAATGAATCCTATGGAATTGAGTTTCTTAAAAGTCCAAGAATTATAATTCTTATACTAAACATAAGAATCTTGTAAATTTTCATTTGTACCTTTAAGATTAATGCATACTAAACGCCCCCAAATAATCTTCAAAGATGTCCTCAGTCTTATTTCATTTTAATGTTTAAAAAGTCCCACTTTAGTTCATAATCTATTAGTTAGTTTTAATTTTGGTCGCTTTAGTAGTTAAGTGTTAAATATTTAATTTATTTGTCTTATTTTAATTCTTAATCTATTACCTTATTTATTTTTATATATATATTATTAGGGATTAAAATTAAAACAAAATAAAAAATTACAGACTAAAGTAAAAAAAATTTTAAACGACTAAAATAAAACAAGAAATAAACCTCACGCGCAGATTAACAAAGGACGAAGTCGTAATTCGGAGGATTTGAAGAAAATTACACCATTTCTTCCTTGAATCCTTCCTTCCCAGCTTTCCTTTCCTCTGAGCACGTCTTCAGGTCGCCTCTGTTTCCAACATTGCTGTGTTTCCCATGCCTTTCCATATACACTCATGAATCGAATTTTATTTCATTTCATAAACCGAATCCGGATTCCACCAACTACGCCACTACTCTCTTCAAATTCTTTCTCTGAAGTTAATTCACTTCTTAAATCGAATTTTTCTTCATCCTCTTCTTGTCGTTTTTCTTCTTCTTCTTCTCCTTCTCTGGTGACAATTCCAGACTCAACCCCAAAACCAAGTCTAAACCCACTTTACAATCTCCTTCCTCCGACCCAAAACCCCCACAACATTGTCAATCTCATCTGCTCAAGCCTCAGTCAAGAAAAGACCCATCTTTCTCTCCTCCAAAACGACATAAAAGGGCTTCTTCCCTATCTGGGTCCCAACGAAATCTCGAGGGTTTTGTTGAGATGCCAATCTGATTACTCTTCAGCTCTTATCTTCTTCAATTGGGTTAAAAATGATTTGGGTCTCAGACCCACTACTCAGAACTATTGCGTTGTCGTTCACATATTGGCTTGGTCTCGAAAATTCTCTCCCGCCATGAAACTTTTGATTGAGTTGATAGAATCTGTTAAAGAAGTTTCTCCAAATCACGACGTTTTTCAAATTCTGGTCTCCACTACTGAAGACTGTAATTGGGATCCTGTTATCTTTGACATGCTCATAAAGGCTTATGTGAAGTCAGGTATGGTTAAAGAAGGTTTCACTACTTTTAAGAAGACTATTGAATTTGGTTTTTTCCCAAGTGTGATTTCTTGTAATTGTCTATTGCATGGATTGGCTAAGTTGAATTACATTGATTATTGTTGGCTTGTCTATGAAGAAATGGGGAGAATTGGGGTACACCCAAATGGCTATACATTTAATATTTTGACTCATGTTTTGTGTAAGGATGGGGATGTGGATAAAGTTAATGTTTTTATTGAGAAGATGGAAGAGGAAGGGTTTGATCCTGATGTGGTCACGTACAACATTCTTATTAATAGCTACTGCAAAAGAGGAAGGTTAGAGGATGCATCTTATTTGTACAAGATCATGTATAGGAGGAATGTGATGCCTGATTTGGTTACTTATACAGCTTTGATGAATGGGCTTTGTAGACAAGGAAGAGTAAAAGAGGCTCATCAGCTTTTCCATAGGATGGTGCATAGAGGATTGAACCCGGATGTTGTGTCTTATAACGCTCTTATTAGTGGTTATTCCAACGGAGGGAAAATGCAAGAATGTAGGTCACTGTTGTATGAAATGATGGGGAGTGGAATTTGCCCTGATAGTTTCACTTGTAGGTTACTTGTGGAAGGATATCAGAAAGCCGGTAAGTTGATCTCTGCTCTGAATTTGGTTGTCGAGCTTAGGAGATTTGGAGTTTGTGTTTCTTCTGATGTTTACAATTATCTAATGGTTGCATTATGTCGAGCGAATCACCCGTTTGCTGCTAAGAATCTTTTGGAAAGAGTTTCTCGGGACGGTTATGTGCCTGATATAGTTATCTATAATGAGCTGATTGAGTCTCTATGCAAATGCGGTTATGTGGATGAGGCATTGATTTTAAAGGATGGTATGTTAAGTGTTGACTTTAAACCAAATCCTGTCATGTATAGAGCTCTCATAGATTGCTTGTGTCGCATAAATAGAAGTGAAGAAGGTGAATCCTTGATGAAAGAAATGGTGGAATCCGGTTTATCACCAGATCTATCGATGTGCAGGGCATTAGTATTTGGATACTGCAAAGAAAGAGATGTTACTAAAGCAGAATCGCTATTGAGCTTCTTTGCTACTGAATTTCAAGTTTTTGACACCGAGAGTTATAATGCACTCGCCAGAGTTTTCAGCGAGGATGGTGATGTGGCCGAGTTGTTGGATTTGCAGGATAGAATGCAGAAGGTAGGTTTTGCACCAAATAGCTTGACATGTAAGTATGTGATCCATGGTTTATGGAGAAGTACAGGAATTAAAAAGCACAATGATCAACTACAATGAAACAAAAAAAAATCCGCATGAGAAGCGCTTTTGCTTGTCTTTCTATTGATTATTTCAACAGACCTATTTGATTCATGGATCACCTGTTCAAACTAGTACAGACTGAAAATAATAGGGTGTTTTGAAGGTGGTGGGAACCAGTGGTGAGAACCACTTTTACTGTAGCATATGAGAACTTTACACTGTAGCAATTTTTTTATTGTTACTGTAGCATGTGAGAGCTTTTTACTATTCATAACTGATTTTGTGGTGGAAACCGCAGTTCCCACCACTTTGCCAAACACCTCTTTAAATTTTATATGAAAAAGCATTGTAGCAAATTCAGTTCGAACTGTAATGAGTTTGAACTGAATTGGTGTTTTCAAGCGGGTTAAGGGCTTAGAATTAGAAGCATGGATACAATTACTTGGTGGAATTATATGAAGTGGCTGTGTATCTAAATTTTTGTATATCATTTTTTTATTGGTATTTGGTGAATGTGGAGATGTGGGAGTAGAAACTGATTTGTCAGGTTTGAGGTGATATTTAGGTGAGGCAATATGGAAGAGGAATTTTGTAAGTTTAAATTATATTTGGGTGATGTCCATGGCAGTGTTCGAGGATCAGAGAGAGATTTTGGTGATGCTAATCAAATAAATTATTTTGACAATTTAAATTATTTTCGTTTAGATATAAAGGTAGTTTGGGGCTTCAAGCATTTATTTTGTTTAATACTCTACATTCACGCCACATAAGCAGTTCTGTTAAAAAAAAAATTAATGGAATGTAATAGTAGGAGATTTTTTGCAACCATACCAAAGATTAAGGGCACTGAATGATATGCTTCGATGTTTAATAGGCAAATGAAATAAGTGACATAGTTTAGATATTTCTAAAATTAATCATGTTAACAGCATACAACCAAGTTCGTATCAAAATCTTATTTTAAGAGATTCTCAAATTAAATGCTCATTAATTATCAAAATATTTTTTTGTCAAATATCCATTTTGTTATGACCGTTATATTAATATCAAATAGCTAATATAATAGCAACCATTAAAACAATACACATATATATATATGCTTCTTAATTATCAAAATATTTTTTTTTGTCAAATATCTATTTTGTTATGACCGTTATATTAATATCAAATAGCTAATATAACAGCAACCATTAAAACAATACACACATATATATATATATACACACAAAGAGAGAGTATGGAAGCCAACAATGACGATGCTCACCATATATTTTCTATATCTGCTTTTCTATAGCTGCTTGATTGAGTTATGATTCATCTAATTTTCTTTCCTTTTTCTTTTTCTCCTTCTGGCCTCGTCGAGCATTGCATTAATTTTTGTTTCATTTAACCATTTTAGTACGATCATCACAACCCTCAATCAAAATTCAACAACTAACCAGGCAGTCACAAGGAACGTAACGACAGCACAAATCCTAGTTTTTTTTAAAATCATTTGTGTTTACTCAGTCGATTGTTTTTTTGGCTAAATTAATTAATCCTTTAAGCCTGAATGATGCCGCGAGGAGCCTCACCTTCCGATGAACCGAGGACTTGAAAGTTTATTGCATCCGCATATTAGCATTGTAATCCGTGTTAGGTACCAAGAACAGAAAAGTCCTTTTGTTTTTTTTTATTTTATTTTATTTTTTTGCCCATTTTTCTGCTTTTTGATTTTTGATTTTTGTTTTGTTTTGTTTTTAAGTACCAACGTGGAGCAAATCGAACTTTGCAACACGAGAAAAATCATAAAGAAAAATTAGCTGGATCAACACATGCTTCTTTTAAGAACAAACTGAAAGGGAATCGGATCCCAAACATATTTTCTTTTTATGTAATCATTTGATTGATTTCAACAGAAAATTCAACTTTGACTTTTGGTCCTAGACATATCCAAACAGATGAAAACTCAACTGGACCGACCAAGTATCCTTTAGGTGGGTAGGCAAAAATCAGGAAATTTCCCTTTAGACGCGTCCAAGCATACAAATAACAAATCTTGGAAGATAAATTTTCAGCAATAAGAGAGCTTCAGAAGATTAGAGTTTTTTCTACGATTTACCGTTTTATCTGACTGTACAATCTCGTTATTAGTCCATCCTCAAAACTAATCCATCTCTGGCCGACTCTTCCTTCCCGGATGTTGCGCTTGGACTCTGCTGGGAATCTTCACCTGGTTCCATGTCCTCACAACCTCCTTTTTCTTCATTTTCAGGTTCCCCACTTCCCGATGAAGCGACTTCCTGGGAAACACTGGATGCTCGTTTTTCTCCATGCTTAACATCAGCATCTGATGACCCCTTTGAAGTGGATGGAGAATTGTCTCGGCCACTTGGGTCATTGCTAGAAGTACTTGGTGTCAACCACACAAATTTCAAATTATGTCCTTGCCAGCATTTCCCGTTAATAAATGCCCTCTCGGCAGAACGGCGTGTTATGAAATTTACACAAGCCGAGCAATCTTTTGAAACCTCTGACTCACTACTACCATGACAAGCTTGCGTGTCTTCTAGCTCCACATTGGAAATGTCACCGTACTGTAAGAAGTGTTCCCTCACCACAGCAACCTAGAAGGCATGAAGAAAATGATTTCACCTTCCATTGTTAAATAAATAAAAGTAATATGACAAACTAAGAATATAAATTAAGAATGCAACTGAAAAAATAAGCTAGGACGGCCACATAAAGCTGAACGTATATAGAGAACCATGGGAGGGACTGGGAAGGGAAGAGGAGAAGCTTACATTTGTAAATCCAGCCGGTAAAGGGGGGAGGATTCTAAATGCTGTAGGACGATTGTCTAATTTGTATCTGTTCACCAGAAAAGGAGAACCCACCGCAGAAAATGGACTAACTGGGTGCTGCTTTGAGCTCATAGACTCCTGCAGCCCAACAGTTGTACTGGTTTTGGGACTACGGGCAACAACTTTTTCTCCTAATTTGTGCTTATCTGGCGTTGTTTCAGCATGTGGTGACATCACAACAGAAACTGAATCAGAAGACCTTGGGTTAGAAGCTTTAGCAACATCAACAGCAATCCCCACTTTAGGTCTCTTAGCAACTTGCTCTGTGTCGGACTCACCCTTACTTCCTGTAGCCTGCAAAATTGCAAAGTTGAGACTTATAAATGTAACATCTGAATTTCTAATGAAGAAGTAAGTACTTATTAACTTATGAACATAAATATTTATCTCTTAACGTTTAGAAGTAGATTTATTTATGGCACATCTATTGCAACGTAATATCTTAGCAATGAAACTACTGAAGGCTTGTAAGAAATAAAATAATAAAAAGCAAACATAGAGCATGCAGTACGTTCCTGCCTTCGTCAAACTTGCATCAAGTGTGGAATAATATATCGCTATGTAGCAAGAGATGAAATAACAAAGAGAACATCAGATCTTACTTGTTTCTCAAGTTTGTCCAACTTGCGACGGAAATCATTCCGCTTCTGCTCCAACATTTCCTGCTTTTTGCGGAGTTCTTCCTTCAACTGCTCTAAGCTACCTAGTTTCTTCTGCAAAGGAGGTTGAACCTTGGAACCATTTGCAACAACAGGCCTTGAGTTGTAAGGTAAAGAAGCATCATGAGTATGAACAGTACTATTCTTCGGTGTGGGAGCTTGGAGATTATCTTTGTTACTGCTTCCAAGAGATGAATGGGTTGGAACTGAAACAGCTGCCAGGCCATGGGGTGGAGCACATACACTACTGCTGCTACTTGTATTATCATCAGGAATGCTGTCACGATTAGCCCAAAATAGCCTGATAAAGCGATTCCCCATCACAGCATCAGGAGCCTTTAAAGCTGCTTCTGCCTCTTCCCTCTTTGAAAACTGGACGAAAGCTCGCTCAGTATTCGTTGGAATGTAAACATCAATAACCTTTCCAAACTTTTGAAAATGGGAAAGTAGAGCCTCCCTCTTATTGCTTTTTAGAGGAATCCCATTGACAAAGAGAGTACGCGATGCTTTTTGAGATGGCTTCCGATTGTTATGCATAGGATCAAACTGTGTCTTTCCAGATGAATCCAAAGGTTTTGGACCAGCGTCCTCGGCAATGATCTGTTTTCCTTGTCGAGATGAATTTGATATCTCCGCTGATGCCACCTTATCTTCCTTGCTGTCATTCTCGAAATAATCTGAGGAACTTATTGCAGGATCAATCTTCTCCTTCATATCTAATCGACTTTTTGAACTGCCAATTCGACCCCAAACAGATGTACTGTGTGCACCAACAGCATTTCCAGTGCTTCTTAATAGGAAATTATCAGAAGGATCACCATTCATCAAAGATTCAGTTTCATCTATTTTAGTTGGATTTAAAGCTAGAAGATCATTGGATGTTTCAGGACAATTGTTATTCCACAGGGGTTGATCAGGATCATATAAATCAGCTCCAGCCACACAACCAGAACCAGAATATGAACCGTTCAAACCCAGACCATCATCAGCAAAACCGGGCTTACTTGTTTTGCTATGTAATCCTTTGCTATTCATTGATGTTGTTGAAGAAGAACTTATCGCTGACAGAGATCCAGGCCCAGTACCACTGGTTGTTCCAAGTAGATGTGCACTTGGAAGTGAAACGGGAAGGTTGAACTGTGAAAGACTCTGCAAATTGTAAAGAAAACAAATTGCTCATTACAGTCTGAAAATTAAACCACATTACATGAGGGAAGCAAAAAAGTAATGAACTCCTATAAAGCATTTCAGCAATAATAAGGAACCATCAATGGCAAGGAAGCATGCAGCAGACCTTGGTGAGACATACTAAAGCTCAGGAACACACCAATGTCACGCCTAGTAATTATTTGGATGGTTTTAGTCTCTCAGTCCTAATTTAGATTCATTACCATGCAGATTTAATTATATTTCTGAAAAACAGCACACAACTTAAAAAGAAGCAACTGGTCTTATTAAAACGAACTATGTTTGAAGTATTCCTACCTGAACATCCTCGATAACTATCCGATTGACACCATGCTCCATTGGGCACATGTCCCCTCTTAGACAAAAACCACGCTCCTCAAAGTCTCTACAACGTTGGCGAGGAATGCCCATATTTAACGAGGAAGCAATTGGCGGTCTGAGAGTTCCGGGCAAACCAATTGGATGAATTGCATCAAGGCCCCCATTTGGTATTCCAGGAGTTAAGCCAAATGCATTCCAAGATGCAGTCTGTGTATTTGAAACATTTAGCAACCCTCTTCCAGCAAATAAACCTGGAGGAATGGAGCCCTGAACCACGATATCAGAGCTGAATCTAGAATCACGTTGGCTCCATGACCCGAGGTCCCTTCCTCTTCCCCTAGAAGGGAGGATAGGGTCTCCAGAAAATGTGTGATTTGGCCTGATTCTTTGATGTACATCCAATGGTGATCGAGTTGTTGATGCGAGACCAGGGCGTCTCTTGTCAAACTTTCCAGAAAAGTCTTTCTCAAAATGGTTGGAGTTGTAATTTTTCCAAGGAGCACTACCTTGAGAGTCGTTCTCCCTGAAATGGTTCCCATTGGGGAAAGGTTTATTCCGCTTTCTAAATGGCCTTGCAAGAACTTGATCAAGTGTATCTCTCTCCAAAGATTGAGAACGAGTGTCCCGCCTGCGATGTTTGTGATTCCGATCATCGTCATCGTCATCACTGACTTCTTTCTCCTCTGGATCACTATTACAATCAGAAGGAGAAAGACCCCCTAGTTTTGGAGAAGAAGTTTTTAACTCCATTTCCACTATTGCTTTATCGCATCCAAGCGTTCCGACTCCCACTTGCAGAAATCAAACTACTTGACTTTCTAAAACATTTACCACAAGAGAACGTAGTATCAGAAGAATAATTAGAGCAACTCACAAAAAGGCCTTAATTAGGGAAAATTTAATTTGACAGTCTAATTAGCGGTAGCCTAAGCTTATTATTTCCCACATACGCATGCACGAGTTTAAAAGTGGTTTCATTGCCACTCACCAAAAAAAAGTACAGAGAAAGGTAAAGATTAATGATCAACAGAGACTATCATTGTATTATAAACATCTTTTGTCAACCCAATTCTTTAGCAAACTCAAAACTGTGCAATCCAAACGCAAAAGACCTCGAAAAACGATTTGACACATAAGGTCTTGTAAATTTGAAGAAATAAAAGCAACAAAAGCATCATGCTCTGTTTAAACCAGAGCCAATAGCACAATTGTACATATAACTCTCACTTAACCGATATTTAAACCAGATTACAAATTATTACTATAACACTTATAAAACTCACATATTATTGCATAATAATCCACAAAGAATGTCAACCTAACCTCAAAAACGCTAATCAACAAACTGAACCAGGAAAGTAAAACACACACACGAAAAAATAACTAAATTATAGAAATAAAACAAAAACACCAAAGAAAAGAGTTTTTCGCAATTGCAAATGGAAATACGTGAAGCAATACAGCAAACTTAACGATATTTTAGAGACTAAAAACCCTAAAATTTGCATTGTTCGATGATAATCCAAGGTTAAGAAATTAACAGTCGATTGATGGTGAAAAATTTTATAAAATAGGGAATCGAATTCTTACCAGAATTCGGCAGGCAAATGCCGCGAAGAAGTTGGAATAATCAGAGATTAAGAGCCAAAAGTTTCTTCTTCTTAGAGCAGAAGGCAGCGAAGAGAGGGGACGAAAACCGGCGCCGAAACTAAAGGGCCAGGATCGTAATAAAGAAATGATCGAGGGGCCTTTAATTGAGAGCTTGTCTTTGGAGAGAGATTTGAAGGGACGAACAATATCAGAGAGAGAGGTTTTGTGACTGTGACTTGTTTGGGGGTTTGAAGCTTTACGGAGCAATATACAAGATTTTGGAAGAGAGAGGAGAGAGAGATGGAAAATTAGATTTAGAAATTGTTTTTTTTTTTTTCTATGAAATTCTACAAAATTATTGGTTGTCGTCTTACATTTAACATGGGGCTGTTAGCACCTTTGTTTCAAAGTTTTAAGGTTTCTTTTACTATGCTTTTTAAAAGGGCTATTTTACTTCTTAAATTTTTAAAATTTTTATTTTGTTCTTTAGATTTTAAACATCGGTATTTTATCCTCTAAACTTTTAAAACTTGTCATTTTACTATTAAATCTCTTATTTTATGTTCAAATACATAATTTATACATAAAAATAATAAAATCTTATTTTTATCTTTACAAATAATTCCCTTTTTTTATAAGAGTTAGTGTGGCTTTTAGTCCTAGATTACCTAAATTTTAAAACGTCTCAAAAAGAGGTCTCTAATTTATCTCTCAACTTTTTTCCTTTTACTCTTTTTTTTTTTTGGCTAATAAAGTTCTTTTATCTATTTAACTGTTGAAGTATGATCCAAAAATGGGCATGTAAAGACCATGTTCAGTTTGGTAAAAATTAATTATATAATTCTCCATGTTGAGTCATGACTAAATAAAAAACTGTGCTCTTTTCCTTTAAACTCACTCGAAACAAATTAATATATCAGAGAATCATTATGAAATTTTTTAAGTACAAGATCAAAATGAAATTTGACTCAAAATTTTTAAAGTAAAAATGAATTCAACCAACTTGAGATACAATTAGGTTTTTTTACTTCTTATAAGTTATTTGTTTATTTAATATTGGAAAAGAAAGGATATTTCTTTTCAATTAGATATAACATAAATATTGAGAAAGTTTGGAAATTTATCCCAATTGATGATTACCATATTTTTAATTTTGTATTATACCATCTGTTTGACATAACGCTTCGAACTAAAACTCTTACATGCTACATGTTTTGAAGCAAAAATAGTTCAAACTAATCTCCTAAACACCAGCATACTCTTTATAATTTTTCAATTTTAAAGTCACTTCTTAATACGGATGGTAAATAGGATGAGGTTCTGCTCCTATCCCTGTCCGCCTAAAGTCCCGTTCCCGTTTTCGCTCACTTAAAAGACAGGCAGAAACAGAATTCGGGAATATTATGGTTACCAAATGAATATAGAGAATTATTGTCCATTTTTTCTTTTTTCATTTTTGAATGGAAAAAAGAAGTTTAGGACATAAATCATACTTTTCTCATATTCATTTTACCAATTACCCTTGTGTTACGACCTCTTTCTACCTAATGGAGATCGGGCTGTATATAAATGCATGGGGGGAAAGAAACATTAGGTACTAACCAGTAACCATCACGATATTAGTCGGTAATTGTCCGTATTCACCTGGTAACAATATCCACCATTATAGCGATCAATAACCACATGTGTTCATTGTGATACTTGTCGGGTATGATTTGGAGAAGCCCAAATCAAAGAATAAAGGCCCAATAAGTGTCGCCTAATATACGAATCAAACAGTCGAGTCCATCTAGAGTTTGTTATGTAACGTTGAGAATGAGGGTTTGATATGTTCAATACCAACAGATCGATATTCGATTTGACGGGTATATGATCGACATGCTCAATACTGACGGTTGATGGTTAAGGACTAAATGAAAAATTATATCTATATGCTCGTTTAGATGGATGAGTTAGATTATATCTATATGCTCATTTAGATGGATGAGTTAGATATGGACTTGAAAGTGGGGGAACACCCATTAACTCAAGCAGCAGATCAAGGGAGAGTGGTCCAATACTCGAGCCCAACAAGAGACTGGCACGCATCCTACCGACCAAGGCACTACACATGTCCACTTTCCACATATAGAAGCCCCCTAACTTAGTGAGAGGTTTTCAAACATGAAGGGTGGGCATTTGTTGAAGGCGTCCTAAACTCTCACACATCCCAGAAACACACAAGAAATTCTGCGTATTTTATCCTTCCTCTTTTTTACTTTCATTTTCAGTTCTTTACAGCTCTATAGAGAGAGTATTGTAATTTGTACCAGAATTTACAGATAGTGAAATGCAATTTAGCGAGTGGACGTAGCCCAATTATAAGTGAACAACTATAAATTTCTTATGTGGTATTTTTATTCAGTTTTGTTATTTATTTTCAATATTTGCTTATTGTTGACATTCTCATACCATTGTTCAAGATCTAACCAGTTTCGTGAGTTTGCTAGAACCTAATTACAACGATTAGAAGGCTCAATCATTCTAAACAATTTATTAATCAAGTTTTAACCAAGTTCAATTTAATTATAGATCTAACGTCTACAGTTTGACTCTATATTAGGGCTCTTTGATCATCAACTCAAGGAATTCTAGCAATACTTTCACAGCAAGCAATGGCTGATGATTTGAGTGCCCGAGAAGTTCAAGATGAATAGCAGGAAAACACCTCCGTTGCAACAAT